>CM024758.1:6307907-6478579 GCA_014218235.1 Colocasia esculenta
TGTGTTCCAAGATCTGAGTTCCCCTTCATCAAAACAGGATGATCTAGGTGCACACTGTTAATCGCTGGATAGGCCGTTGGGTGATATGACTCGGGACGACAGATTCTATCGCACGCCGGGGATGCGAAGTGTCTTGACCCTTGCTCATATGTCTAGCAATATTATCCTTGAATATTTGTTATTTTTTCTTCTTTCTTTGCATTCGCTTTTATTTTCCTTTTTCTTTAGCCCAGCATGCATCATGTGGGAATTTTGAGCTTCATGAATCATGATTATCAAAGTCAGCTTCTCAATGATGTCCCAACCCAGATCCTCATTTCCAGACAAGAATTCCATTCCGAATTTGAAAGTTTTCTTCGAGCTTACTGCTCGGTCCAGTTTACCAGTGATGGTTCCTATGAAGGATTCCTCTCATCACCATTCATTATAACAGTCATCCCTTTATCCCCAATCCGCTCATTAGTCGTGACCCCGCTCGAAGGCCAGAGTCGAATCGACCCGCCGGGCAGCACCTATCCCCTAATGAACGAAACCTGCACGCTAAAGATAGCCAGGGTATCTCTTGAATCAGGAGGTTGATCATTCTTTTCTTTGATTTTCATTCGTCCCCAATAGAACCATCCTCGCACTCTGTTCCAGCCATGTTCGAAGTTAGCCGGATAATTCTCGCTGCTTATTCGTCCAGAATGGGTGTCTCTTTACCTTGATGCCCGCTTTTCAGCTCATTCCGCTTCATTCCGCTACATCGCCGTTTCACGCCACTTTCGCTCCATCACCGCTCCACTCCCTCCCTGCAAAGCAGGCATCAAGGAGGGGCAATCTGTAGACACCCATTTCTGGCCTATAAGTCGAGCAAAATCCCTTGTCGTTTCATTGACGCCCCACGTTGGCTCATCATCGTCAAGCTGGCTTTCTCCGCATGACATCATTCCCATTAGTTCATCGCCCTGGAGGACTCTTCCTGGTCAAATTAATCTCTTTCATTAAAAAGCTCTCTGAGTATAAGTCCGATGTTTCATCCCGAAGGCTGTGCATGGCTGATTGGACACATTATGTGCTGAAATGCAGAAAAGACTAGAAGGCGACAGGCCCTAGGTCGCCTTCCTAAAACGACAGTCCCTATGTCGCGATCATAATTCCACATTTTAAATCCTCAGAAAATCGCAAAATGACTCAAGTCAGCCTTCCATATGAGGAAAGCGACGTATCGAGCCGTCGCATTCAGAAGGCGACACAAGGCCGTCGCGTTCAGGGCCTTAAACAGGAAAGTCAATCCAAAGCCAATTTGGACCCATGCTATTGATGGTAATTGCTTCATTTGGACGTCCAAATCAAGTCCAATCCTCTCAAATTCGGAGCAGACCTTCCTAACATGTTCCTTTTCCGTTCCAATAGCCCTTGCACAGCCATACTTGCCCAGAGTCGGACTCTTGCCCATTATTCCTCTTAGACCCGAGTTGGAATAATCCCCCTAAGTACCTCGTCTCTGCATCTTTTCGGGCAAGGCCGGATTCTTTGTTTGCTGAGCAAGAGAGCTCCGTCTTCCACGAAGAGAGTTTTCCCTCCAGACGATTAGCAAGTGCCCTCCAGGGCGTTTTCCCCTCGGCTACACAATTCTTCTCCCTTCTTCTCTTCTCTTTATTTCTTTGATTTCATGCATGCATAGCTTCGTTTCTTTCTAGTTTAGCATTAGATCAACACACACACCTATTCTTAACACCCACAGGGGTGAAAAGCCCCAATCTCATGAGTTCCCTCCATAATAGTTCATGATTTCATGCTTTTCATTGAATAATCTTCTACACACGAGTTCTAATGGGTGTCTTTTTTTGTTTAAATCACTTTGGCAGGTTTTTAAAGGTCAGAGCAAGGTGAGGCTCTTGCCCCTTGGCCGGTTGAGGAGCAGGAAGACGAAGAACCCAAGTCTCCATCCACTGAAGACGAAGGCGACGACCATTGTGTCGCGATCAAGAAGGCGCCGGTGTCTCCGTCGCGTTAACATCAGAGCATAGCGACGCCTCCTCTGTCGCGTTATCAGGTACGCTTTCCTCTTCTCCTTCCTTTCCAAGGTAGTCAGTCCTCCACCTGAATATCAAGAGGCGACTGCGTTGGTGGCGATCACGGTCAGTTCCTAATCCCTACACCTTCACAATCAATTTCAAAGGGGATACAAATCCCGTGATTACACTTACCAAAAGGGTGTGACAATAGGTGTACTAATACACACGCTTTACGCTGGATTTCGGCCTCGGAACAAAATTCCATGAAACTAGCATCGTGTTGACCGTCTCGGGCTGTCGATTCCAAATTGGGTCACATAAGCGATTCCGATATCCGGGTGGAAAGTTATGCCCAGTTCTTTCCTTGAAGGGGTGAGAATAATCTGGAAGGGGTGAATATATTGACGATGTTCGTACACCCATATTTACGACCTAGAGAGGACCTCTCAAGCCGAGATGACCACAACTTTCGATCGTCATGATAGGCTGACTCTGTGTTGTGGCCACACCAGTGATTCGCGTAATCAAGGGAAACACTACTGCTAGAAAACCTTGGAAATGGGGAGATCGTCGGCTGAAATCACAATTTTGGAGTGCGAAACGAAGGATTTTCGACTCGGAAACGATGTCTTGTCGCCAAAGGCAATAAGGGGCGATGAGTGCCTCTGAGTGCCGATTCCGAATCACAATCTCTGTATCAAACTTTCCATTATCATCATTATTCATAATAGCACTATTCTGAAACTCTTTACTGCACCCATCTCTAACCACAAACACACTTCATCTGACTGCCACACATTACTATTCCTCTCTTTACTAATACCACATCTTAAGCTGAACTACCTCACTTAATCATTTCAAGCCTGACACATTACTTAATCACGCCGCTTCCTAATACCTATCCATACAAATCTCAAATACATTAACTACTTTTGCCAGAGTTCTCAGCTGTAACTCATGCATTTAACAATCCTGATCACACTGCTCTATTCCTCACCATAATGCTATTCCTTCTGCCATTCCATCATATCATTACCCTATACCTATCTCTGCTAACTCTGGTCCTCATTAAAACACTTTCACTAGTTTTCATAACTGAATTCACCAATCTCTTCATAACTGAGAACCTTTTAAACAATTATATTTTAATCACAAATGACATTCTGATATGGAGCAGAGCAAATATGAAGAGGATGAAAGAGAACGGTAAAGCAGGAAAAGGTATGACAATGAGCAGATCAAGGTAGTCTGTGTGCAGTGATTTGAAAGGCAAGAGCAGCAAAGAATGTATCCCACTTGCTCTGTATAAGGTTTAAATCTTTTTAGGTGATAGTTGGATTTACTGTGGCTTTGCTCTGAATGTTGAGGACGACATTCTTTTTTAGGTGATAGTAATGTAACGTACGGCCATTCGGATCTAGTTTAACAGGTTTATGTGTGGTGCTCTTAACAAGAGATGGCCAAAGGGAAGTGTTTGTGGTTTCTGTGCACAGGGTGAGCAGTGTTGGCCAGATATGCGAGCCCAATTGCACTGCTGGTTCACAATTTTGAAACGCGGCGGAGTCAGGCGACGCGATTTGAACGCGTCAGCCGTACCCAATGAGATTCAGGAACCGCCTTTGTGACGCGTGTCGCTTGAATCCTATGTGGCGTCGGCTTGGGTGGACGCGTTTAAAGAGGTTAAACACGGCTTCTTACCCGGACGTGATTTCGATCAGTGTTTTAATTGCATCGTTTCGGCCAAATAGAGCAGAAGCTGCTCTGTCCGGCGCAAGGGGAGATGCTGTGGAGCTTCTCCGGCGGATTTTCAATGATTCTTGCTTTCGGATGGCTCGTGCAGCGTGGGAACCACGCGAGGACGACGTTCGGTGTGGGCGTGCCGTCGGCGAGGAGGCTTGGGCGTTCTTTGCATCTTCTTCTGTAGGGAGACTTCCTACCTCTGTTTCCAGTTTTAAAGCATGTTTGGATTGGGTTTAAGGGTTGGAGCATGTGAGGGTGGTTTGGCCTTGTTGTGTTTACACGTTTACAACTTTGCATGGAATGGATGTTTAGTTTTGTGGTTGTTTCTCCCGTTGGGAGTGTTGGTTCGGTCTGTGAGCTGTGCTCACAGACGAGTTGGAATCGCGCCAGGGTTACCCGCCGTGATTCTGTTGAATGCCTCGCACTGCGACGACACGTTTCGGTTTTGGTTGTTTCTGTTAAGTCGGTTGCTTGGTCGCGACCATGTGGTATGTAGCGTTATGGTTAAAACACGGCGACATGGTCGGACGCGATTTAGAGCATTGTTTAATGTTTTGTTAATAACGTCGTATGTGGCGGACGCGGTTTAACCGTTGACGGTCAAAGTTGATCGCCTGGTTTAAAGGCATCGAGTCGGGCCGACGCGACTTTGTCTCGCCAGGGTGCCCTATCGCGTTAAGCTAGAGTCGCGTCGCGGATGCTCAACGCAATTCTAAGCGTGGCATCTTGTGTTAGATGCGTTTCAGGTTCTGTGGCTGAGTTGTGGTGGCTGGGCGGAGGTTCTAGTGTGAACTTAGCCCAAGCCATGTGGTTGTTGTTAAGTATAGTTTAAGGCAGTTAATCTGATAAGGTTATATATGTTGTTTGTGTGCTTATGATTTATATTAAGCATGCTTATGTATTAAGATACGTGAATAGTGGATAATATTATAAGTGTGATGTGTGGTCTTGGTGGTCATGTGATGACCCATGATTAATGAATGGTTGTGTGTAGGATGGCTTGAGGTCACAGGGTGACCGATGATAAGCCATTCCTTACACTTGTGTACCGTGGTTGTACATAAAGGTCATATAAGTATGTATATCTTGGTTTGTGTGCTTACCGAGTCTGGTGGTCCGGTGCCTATTCTGGAATACCTCTTCGTCGGGTACCCCAGGTTCCTAGGAGAGCCAGGCACGTGGTTGTGCTCGGGGCGTGTCCCGATACGTGTGTACCTCAGAGGTCTGAGTCGTCTTCCTAGACACCCTCACTCCAGAGTTTGAGTTGTACGTCCGGCTGAGGGAAAGACGACTAAGGGGCAGCGACTTGTGTTTGTGGGTGTGCATCGCTTGTAGCGCGCTCGTGGCTGGGGGACAGACACCAGTACGTACTGTCCCCAACTAGTTCTGTGTTTCCAATGCCTCACTTTAGGGAGCTCGGGCCGGAGTCCCTAAAGGTGTTAGGCATGGACCTCGGGGTGTGTGACCTGTAGGTGTGGTGTTGGTTGGTCTCCACTGTTCTTGGCCTGTGTTTGTGGAGCGGCAGTTGGACCTTACGTCCGTGACTACGAGACTGAGAGGTAGTTCTTGTGTTGTGTTGTCCGAGTTGGATGCTAGCGTCATGAACCAGTAGTCCATTCCTGTGTGGTGGCGTCGTTATTTTCGACTCGTGCTTTGCCACTGGTGGTGGCTTGTGTGTGTGACAGGTTGATTGAGGTTTTACCCGTTGTGGTGTGCCCTGGTGGTGGCACGGTTTAATTATGGTTATTGGTGGTACCTCATGGTAACAGGTACTTGTACCCTTGTGGGTAGCTTGGTGTTGCAGTACGTTGTGTACCAGTCCCTTCAGGTGTTGAGGTGGACTTGTGTTCTGTGGAGGTCAGTAGAGTGACCTTCCTGTTGTGTTTTTACTCATCTTTGGGTAAGCTTCCGATTATGATTTATTGTGAGATATTAGTGTGAGGTAGATTGGCTAGTTGATGCCAGTCCTGCTACTCTTCGTGGGTAGGTTGCCGGTGAAGCTTATAGCTTCAGTGACCAGTTGTTGTAATGATTTGCCTGTGAGGCTGGTGGCCTAGGCATTACAGTTGTTGGGAGACTAGTGATGCTGTGCTAGTCCTGTTGTCCCTCTTTCTTTCCAGGATTTGTATTAGCTGATATAATTATGTTTAGTTGTTATTAATTATACTTTATTATGAGCATGATATGGTTTGGCTATCGGTGTTGCCAGTGAGACCCTCTGGGGTTGAGGTTTTTCAGTGTTGTGTGTTGTTTTTAGGTGGTCCCTACTGAGCTTGTGACTTGTTGAGGCTCACTCCCCTACAATTCGTTTCAGGGCCTGTTGTTTGTGTGGCTTGGGGAGGTGTTATGACAGATTTGTACCACCAGCAGTAGAGTTAGTCGTGTTGTGTGAGCTTGTGCTCTCTCGGGGTATGCCCCAAGTAGTTGTACTTTTTAATTGGACATGTAATAATGTATTGGGACAGTTATAATTGTTTATATGCAGATATGAGCACATGTACTTTCTTGTCTCTTATACTGTTGTGGTTGTCTTTTATATTCTTACTTGACACGTGTGTGAGCTATCCATTGCGAGACTTCGGTTTGTTCGCGGGAGGCGGATCTAGATATGGAGCCTTATTGGGCATAGATATCCAGGGCAGATTTCGAATTGGGGACTTATAGCAATTTCGATAATTGAGCTGAAAGTTATTCTCTTTTGAGCGAAGGGGTGTCCGTATTCGATCGCATAGGGAGCCTGCTGTCACGCCCCGACATCTAAGTATAACAAAAGATTTAAGATAATAATAAGCTAGCCAAATACTCTTCATTTTATTTCCAACAAACTAACTTGAACCTTACATATTGGAGCCAAACATAGGGCCCATTATTCTATTTCAAAATACATATGACATCAAGAAAAGTAACCTAACTTTACAGACTCTTTTAACTCTAATCATCTTGGATGACGTGCTATATAGACGGGTACATTTGAGAAGCTCATCACTCTTCCCCAGTGGTGCGGGCATACTTTACGTAATTAACAATTTGACGGTAAGGTACTATCATGCAATGACAATAATGATATGGACAATTCCAAGCTATAACATGTGCGAGATTGATTCAATAAACAAATCCAATGACAATTCTCATGTGTGAAGGAACGATTAACAATGAGATGGTTGACAGTACGATCATTTATCAGATAGAAGAGATTCAATAGTTTATAACATGTGCAGTGGATATCACAAGTTGAATTCCATAGAATTCCAATGGACAATGACATATTGGATTCAATAACGAGGACATGTACAATAGATTTGGCCATTTCACATATAACAGTTCAATCAATCAATCAATCATTCAATAACAATTTGAAAATTACCCAGATTAATCTTGCATTCAATTAGGTGATTGCCAGCTAGACACCTCAATGGATCATATACTCTCTCGATTATAAGTATTTCGGGTGCTCCTCCCAGGACCAGACTGGGCCCTATTTGCACATGCATGGTTATGAATCGAAGTTCCAATAGTTTTTGGTAATTCCATTCATTCATTTATGGCCAATATGAATTCCAAGCAATAGACATATGTACTAAAGATCATGTCAATGATTATAAAGAAGAAGGCAAGTGGACATGATCCTGAGTAAATTTCGGCAGCATAACAACTTAATTACTTTAGTTCAATCTTTACACTTAATGGTTTGTTCAATGTATCAAATCATTTTCATGAGAAGGAGATAAGAACAGAGGTGCTTTCTATCTTCTGAGAACTTCAATGGTACAACCAACTCAGTGTCCATGAGGGAATTTATGGATTCTTATAGATTTCATGTAGGTTGATAACTTTTAGGCCATTGAATGACTACATGACATGATATAATAATAGAACTGCTTTAAGAAGACTGTACATGGTTCGGATATAAAGCAGTCTGCGAAACATCAAATCGTGACAGGCTTGCTCGTCGCCTTCATGTCGCGACAGAATGATATGTCGCGATAGCTTTTAAAACACGATGTCCTTATCTGTCGCGTTCATAACGCGACAGTCAACGAGTCGCCATGCCTCATAATTGCAACGGCTAGACACATCGTGTTCATGAGATGGTTTCAAAATCTGAATATAAAAACATACATGGAAACCAAGGGCGGGAATCATATCAAATCATGACGGCATATGCTGTCGCGTTCAAGACAGGTACTGAAACCCATGCGACACGTAGTTTCATGTGTCAGGATTGACTGGTCAAACATTAAAACGCGACGGGGTGTTCGGTCGCCTTTATGTGAATCACGACGTAGATGTACATCGCATTCATTCAATGAGAAACACGACGTCTGGAGTGGTCGCATTCTTGGATCTTTCCCGAAACCCAGAAAAATGCAACAATCCTTCATGATAGACTTATAACTCGAAATATAGGGATCTTTGGACAAAACTTTGAACATGAAAAGTGTCGAGGACAATGAGCAGAAGAGAACTACGATTTTGGTTTGACCCAATTTGACCTCAGTTTATGTGAAACACAGTAAGAACAAATAAAGCCCTATTCATGCGCGACTCTTGGAAAACACTTAATACAACTTACATGGTTCATAAAAATTGGGGAAAAAACATGCATATGAAACTAGACTCGAAGCTCTTTCCATTGGTATGTGCTATGTTTAGATTAAGCTCGAGAACACCTACTTTTGAGTGGATCTAAGAGAGGTCTATTCCAGGTCGATGTAGTGAAAGGTTGGAGAAGATGTTGTGTTCTTGGCCGCCCTCCTCCTCTCCTGGTGCCCTAGCTTGCTTTCTCTCGACCACAGCACGATGGTAACTCTTCCCCAAGAGTCTTATGATGATTATTTATAGAATTAGGGTTAATTTCAAGTCCTAAAGAGACTAGGAAAGGTGGGTTGCAGTTTTGGCTTGGGACCTTCCAAGTTTTGGGGATTCTTCTCCCAATTGGAGTAGTAATGCCGTTAGAAAACACCCTAACATGGCTGGGTACGAATTTAGTTGCTATGTATGGCTAATCACCTTTGTTTCAACCCTAATTTGCCCTTTCTTATTTTTTGCACAATTATGGTCACGAATTTTGAGATTTATGTCATTGGGTTTTTGTTCTTTAGTCTAATAAGAGTTGTGTTGGCCCAGAATAATTTAAATGATTGATTCCACTTCTTGGGAGTTTAACTATGACTTATATTTTATTTTTTTATTTAACATTTTTATTTATTTGCTATTTTTCTTAAATTTTAAATCAATAAATTTTCGTGGCGTTATACCTTCGACACTTAGGAAAATTTGGTCCCCAAATTTATACATGATGGTATAGTGCTATACTTGAGAATAATTATTGGTGATTTTTCTTAATTCCTTCCTTTGATTCCCCGGTGGCATTTGTAACTCCTTCCCAACTCCACTGGACCTTCACCATAGGTATGGTACGATTCCTGAGTTGTTGTATCATGTGCGATAATCAGTGTAGGGTGTTCACTATATGGTCTAAACCGAAAAATCAAACCGAACCGGCCGGTTCGATTTCACGGGCCTCACTATTCAGTTCGGTTTCAGATTGGGAAACCGAAATGAACTGAATATATATATATTATATATATATATAATTAAATAATAAATTTATACAGAAAAGTGCCTGTAGCGCAGTGGAAGGAGGGCTTTTGGCGCGCTGCGCGCGCCCTCCGCGCTCGGTGGTCGCGATATCAAATCTCGTGACCACCAGTAAAACACCATTTTCCCATTTTTTTAACCAGATTGTGCTTGGTTGGTCTGATTTCAGTTTGAACTGATTCGGTTCGGTTCGGTTCACCGAAGGGGTTCGGTTCGGTTCGGTTTCCCCAAAAATAGGGGTGAACCGGATCGAACCGAACCGTTGTTCACCCCTAAATCGGTGTACTAGTACACATGCTCCGCAGTAAAATTTCGGCCTCGAAACGAAATTCCGCGAAACCAACGTCCTGTCGACCGTCTCAAACTATCGATTCCAAATTGTGGTCACATAAGCGATTCCGATGTCCGGGCGAAAAGTTATGTCCAGTTCTTTCATCGAAGGGGTGAGAATAATCCGGAAGGGGTGTATATATCAGCAATATTTGTGCACCCAAATTTACGACCTGGGGAGGAGTTCTCACGTCGAGATGACCATAACTTTTGATCATTGTGATAGGCCGACCCTGTGTTGTGGCCCCACCAGTGATTCGCATAATTGAGGGAACTGTTACTGCTACAAAACTTTGGAAATGGGGAAATCGTTAGCTAGAATCGCAATTTTGGAGTGCGAAACAAAGGACTTTCAACTTGAAAATGATGTCTTATCGCGAAAGGCAATAACGAGCAACGAGCGCCTCTGAGTGCCGATTCCGAATTGGGTCTTATAAGCTATTCCGATAACCGAGCGTAAAGTTATTTCCGTTTGAGTGAAGGGGTGTCCGTATTCGATCGCATCGAGAGTCTGCGACCACACTCCCGAACAAGAATTTGGGAGCCGGACTGGAAATCTTCGAATCAGACCTTGTGCTGACCGGGTCGAAGTGTCGATTCCAAATTGGGGTCTCGCATGCGGTTCCGAACGTCGTGCGAAGAAATATTCACGTCTTACCGAAGAGGTGCGACAATCGGTGTACTAGTACTAACACGCTCTGCGGTGGAATTTCGGCCTCAGAATGGAATCCCATGAAACTAGCGTCATGTCGACCATCTCGGATTGTCGATTTCGATATGTGGTCACATAAGCGATTCTGATGTCCAGGCGGAAAGTTATGCCAAGTTCTTTCACTGAAGGGGTGAGAATAATCCGGAAGGGGAGAATATATCGGTTATTCGTGCACCCATATTTACGACCTAGGGAGGAGTTCTCGCGCCGTGATGACCGCAACTTTCGATCGTCGTGATAGACCGACCCTGTGTTGCAGCTCCATCGGTGATTCGCGTAATCGAGGGAAATGTTACTACTAGAAAACTTTGGAAACGGGGAGATAGTCGGCTAGAATGGTAATTTTGGAGTGCGAAACGAAGGATTTTTGACTCGAAAATAATGTCTTATCGCCAAAGCCAACGAGGGGCGATGAGCGCCTTTGAGTGCCGATTTCGAATTGGGTCTTATAAGCGATTCTGATAATTAAGCAGAAAGTAATTCCCATTTGAGTGAAGGGGTGTCCGTATTTGATCTCATCGGGAGGCTGCGAGCATGCTCCCAGAGAGGAATTTGGGCGTCGGACTGAAAATCTTCGAATCTAACCTTGTGCCGACCGGGTCGACGTGCCGATTCCAAATTGGGGTCTTGAAGCCGGTTCCGATCACCGAGCAAAGAAATATCTGCGTCTTACAGAAGGGGTGCGACAATTGATGTACTAGTACACACACTCCACAGTGGAATTTTGGCCTCAGAATGAAATTCCGCAAAACCAGCGTCCTATCGACCGCCTCAGAATGTCGATTTCGAATTGTGGTCACATAAGCGATTCTGAAGTCCGGGTGGAAAGTTATGCCCAGTTCTTTCATCGAAGGGGTGAGAATAATCCGGAAGGGATGTATATATCGGCGATGTTCGTGCACCCATATTTACGACCTATGGAGGAGCTCTCGTGCCGAGATGACCACAACTTCCGATCTTTGTGATAGGCTAACCCTGTATTGTGGCCCCACCAGTGATTCACGTAATCGAGGGAAAATATACTGCTAGAAAACCTTGGAAACGGGGAGATCATAGGCTGGAATCCCAATTTTAGAGTATGAAATAAAGGGCGACGAGCGCCTCTGAGTGCCGATCCCGAATTGGGGTCATATAGGCTATTCCGATAACAGAGCAGAAAGTTATTCCCGTTTGGGCGAAAGGTTGTCCGTATTCGATCGCATGGGGAGCCTGCGACCACACTCGCGGAGAGGAATTTAGGTGCAGAATCAGAAATATGTGAATCCGACCTTGTGCTGACCGGGTCGAAGTGCCGATTCTAAATTGGGGCCTCGCATGTAGTTCTGATCGCCTTACCAAAGGGGTACGACAATCGGTGTAGTAGTACACACACTCCGCGGTGGAATTTCAGCCTCGGAACAGAATTCTATGCAATTAGCATCCTGTCGACTGTCTCGGAGTGCGAATTTTGAATTGTGGTCATATAAGCGATTCCGATGTCTGGGCGGAAAGTTATGCAAAGTTCTTTCACTGAAGGTGAGAATAATTCGGAAGGGGTGAATATATCGACGATATTTGTGTACCTATATTTATGACCTGGGGAGGAGTTCTAGCGCCGAGATGACCATAATCTCTGATCGTTGTGGTAGGCCGACTTTGTGTTGCGGCCCCACTAGAGATTCGCGTAATCGAGGGAAACATAATTGCTAGAAAACCTTGCAAACGGGGAGATCATCGGCTAGAATCACAATTTTGGAGTGCAAAACGAAGGATTTTCAACTCAGAAATGACGTCTTATCGCCAAACACAATAAGGGGAGACAAGCGCCTCTGAGTGCCGATTACGAATTGAGGTCTTATAAGCGATTCTGATAACCGAGCGGAAAGTTATTTCTATTTGAGTGAAGGGGTGTCCATATCCAATTGCATCGGGAGCCTGCGAGCACGCTCTTGGAGAGGAATTTCGGGCACCGGACTGAAAATCTCTGAATCTGACCTTGTGTGGATCGAGTCGAAGTGTTGATTCCGAATTGGGGCCCCGCGGGCGGTTCTGATTATCGGGAAAAGAAATATCCACGTCTTACCAAGGGGGTGCGACAATCGGTGTACTAGTACACATGTTCCGCAGTGGAATTTTGGCCTCGGAACAGAATTCCGTGAAACCAGCGTCCTGTCGACCGTCTCAAATTGTCAATTCCAAATTGTGGTCACATAAGTGATTCCGATGTCCGGACGGAAAGTTATGCCCAGTTCTTTCACCGAAGGGGTGAGAATAATCCGAAACGGGTGTATATATTGGCGATGTTCGTGCACCCATATTTACGACCTGGGGAAGAGTTCTCACGTCGAGATTACCACAACTTCCAAATGTCGTGATAGGCCGACCCTGTGTTGCGGCCCCACCAGTGATTCGCGTAATCGAGGGAACCGTTATTGCTAGAAAATCTTGGAAACGGGGAGATCGTCGGTTGTAATCGCAATTTTGGAGTGCGAAATGAAGAATTTTCAACTTGGAAATGATGTCTTATCACCAAAGGCAATAAGGGGCGGTGAGCAACTCTGAGTGCCGATTCCGAAGTGGGGTCTTATAAGCTATTCCGACAACCGAGCGTAAAGTTATTGTCGTTTGAACGAAGGGATGTCCGTATTTGATCGCATCGGGAGCCTGCGACCACACTCCCAGACACGAATTTGGGAGCCGAACCAGAAATCTCCGAATTCGACCTTGTGCCGACCGGGTCGAAGTGTCGATTCCAAATTGTGGCATCGCATGCGGTTTCGATCGCCGGGCGAATAAATATTCATGTCTTACCGAAGGGGTGCGACAATTGGTGTACTAGTACACGCTCCACGATGGAATTTTGGCCTCCGAACGGAATCCCGCGAAACTAGCGTCATGTCAACTGTCTTGGAGTGTCGATTCTGAATTCTGATCACATAAGCGATTCTGATGTCCGGGCGGAAAGTTATACCCAGTTCTTTCACTGAAGGGGATAGAATAATTCGAAAGGGGTGAATATATCGGCGATATTCGTACACTCATATTTACGACCTACGGAGGAGTTCTTGTGCCGAGATGACCACAACTTTCGTTCGTCGTAATAGGCCGACCCTGTGTCACAGCTCCACCAGTGATTCGCGTAATCGAGGGAAATGTTACTGCTAGAAAACCTTGGAAACGGGGAGATCGTCAGCTAGAATCGTAACTTTGAGTGCAAAACAAAGGATTTTTAACTCGAAAATGATGTCTTATTGTGAAAGGCAACAAGGGGCGATGAGCGCCTCTGAGTGTCGATTTTGAATTGGGTCTTATA
Source organism: Colocasia esculenta (assembly GCA_014218235.1). Taxonomy (NCBI): domain Eukaryota; kingdom Viridiplantae; phylum Streptophyta; class Magnoliopsida; order Alismatales; family Araceae; genus Colocasia; species Colocasia esculenta. Next base: position 6,321,583 of record CM024758.1, read on the forward strand.
AGCGATTCCGATAACCAAGTGGAAAATTATTCCTGTTTGAGCGAAGGGGTTTCCGTATTCGATCATGTCGGGAGCCTGCGACCACGCTCTCGGAGAGAAATTTGGGTGCCAGACCAAAAATCTCCCAATCTGACCTTGTGTCGATTGCATCTACATGCCGATTCCGAACTGGGGCTCGCGATCAGTTTTGATCGCCGACCGAAGAAATATCTACGTCTTACCGAAGGGGTGCGACAATCTGTGTACTACGCAAAACCACCGTCATGTCGACCGTCCTAGAGTGCCAATTCTGAATTGTACTCACATAAACGATTCCAATGTCCGGACAGAAAGTTATGCTTAGTTCTTTCACTGAAGGGGTGAGAATGATCCGGAAGGGGTGAATATATCGGAGATCTTCGTGCACCATATTTATGACCTGGGGAGGAGTTCTCGTGCCGAGATGACCACAACTTCTTATCATCGTGATAGGCCGACTCTGTGTTGAGGCCCCACCAGCGATTCACATAATCGAGGGAAACATTACTGCTAGAAAACCTTGGAAAATGGGCGATCGTCGGCTCGAATCGTAATTTTAGAGTGCAAAATTAATGATTTTTTTACTCGAAAACGACTTCTCATCGCCAAATACAATAAGGGACGACGAGCGCCTCTGAGTGCCGATTTCGAATTGGGGTCTTATAAGTTATTTCGATAATTGAGCGGAAAGTTATTCCTATTTGAGTGAAGGGGTGTTCATATTTGATCGCATCGGGAGCCTGTGACCAAGCTCCGGGAGAGGAATTTGGGCGCCGGACCAGAAAACTCTGAATCCGACCTTGTGCCGATCGGGTCGAAGTGCCGATATTAAATTGGGCCTCGCAGGCAGTCCGATCACTGAGCGAAGAAATATCTGCGTCTTATCGAAGGGGTGCGACAATCGGTGTACTAGTACACACGCTCCGCAATGAAATTTCGGCCTCAGAATGGAATTTTGTGAAACCAACGTCTTGTCGATCGTCTCGCACTGTCGATTCCGAATTGTGGTCACATAAATGATTCTGATGTCCGGGCAGAAAGTTATGCTCAGTTCTTTCACGGCAGGGGTGGATATATTGGCGATGTTCGTGCACCCATATTTACAATATAGGGAGGAGGTCTCGCACCGAGATGACCACGACTTCTGAATGTCGTGATAGGCTGACTCTGTGTTGAGTCCCCACCAGCGATTCGCGTAATCGATGGAAACATTATTGTTCAAAAACCTTAGAAACAGGGCGATCGTCGGCTGGAATCACATTTTTGGAGTGCGAAATGAAGGACTTTCGACTAAAAAATGACATTTTATCTCTAAATGCAATTAGGGGCAACGAGCACCTCTGAGTGCCGATTACGAATTGGGGTCTTATAAGCTATTCCGATAACTGAGAGGAAAGTTATTTCTGTTTGAGCGAAGCGGTGTCCGTATTCGATCGCATCGGAAGCCTACAACCACACTCCCAAAGAGAAATTTGGGGGCCAGATCGGAAATATCCAAATATGACCTTGTGCCGACCGGGTTGAAGTGTCGATACCAAATTGGGGACTCGCGGGCGGTTCCGATCGCCGGGCAAAGAAATATCCACGTCTTACCGAAGGGATACGATAATCGGTGTACTAATACACACGCTCCACGGTGGAATTTCGGCCTCAGGACGGAATGCCGCGAAACCAACGTCCTATCGACCGTCTCGGAGTGTTGATTCCATTGTGGTAACATAAGCGATTCCGATGTCCAGGCGGAGAGTTATGCCCAATTCTTTCACTGAAGGGATCAAAATAATCCAGAAGGGGTTAATATATCGGCGATGTGCGTGCACCCATATTTACGACCTAGAGAGGCGTTCTCACGCCGAGATGACCACAACTTCCGATCGTCGTGATAGGCCGACCATGTGCTACGGCCCCACCAGTGATTTGCATAATCGAGGGAAATGTTACTGCTAAAAAACCTTGGAAACAGAGAGATCGTCAGCTAGAATCAAAATTTGGAGTGCGAAATGAAGGATTTTTTACTCGGAAATGATGTCTTATCCCCAAAGGCAATAAGGGGCGACGAGCGCCTCTGAGTGCCTCTGAGTGCTGATTCCGAATTGGGGTCTTATAAGTGATTTCGATAATAGAGCAGGAAGTTATTCTTGTTTAAGCGAAGGGGTTTCCATATTTGATCGCATCGGGAGCTTGCGACCACCCTCCCGGAGAGTAATTTGGGCGCCGAACAGAAAATCTTTAAATCCAACCTTGTGCCGACCGGGTCGACATCCCGATTCCGAATTGATGCCTCGCGAGCGGTTCCGATCGCCAAGCGAAGAAATATTTGCGTCTTACCGAAGGGGTGTGATAATCAATGTACTAGTACACACGCTCCGCAGTGGAATTTTGATCTCGGAACGGAACTCCGCAAAACCAGCATCTTGTCGACCGTCTCGGAGTGCCAATTCCGCATTGTGGCCGCATAAGCGATTCCGATGTCCGGCGAAAAGTTATGTTTAGTTCTTTCATTTTAGTGGTGTGAATAATATGGAAGGGGTGAATATATCGACAATCTTCGTGTACCCATATTTACGACCTGGGGAGGAGTTCTCGTGCCAAGATGACCACAACTTTCGGTCATCAAGATAGGCCGACTCTGCGTTGTGGCCCCACCAATGATTTGGGTAATCGAGGGAAACATTATTGCCAGAAAACCTTGGAAATGGGGAGATCGTCAGCTGGAATAGTAATTTTGGAGTTCTAAACGAAGGATTTTCGACTCGAAAACGACGCCTTATTACCAAATGAAATAAGGGGCGACGAGCGCCTTTGAGTGCCGATTCCGAATTGGTATATGCTATTCCGATAACTAAGCAGAAAGTTATTCTCGTTTGAGTGAACGGGTGTCCGTATTTGATCGCATTGGGAGCTTGCGACCACACTCCCGAAGAGGAATTTGGGCGCGGGACCAAATATCACTGAATCCGACTTTGTACCGTTCGGCTCGACGTGCAGATTCTGAATTGGGGCATCCCGGGCGGTTCCGATCGCCAAGCGAAGAAATATCTGCGTCTTACAGAAGGGGTGCGATAATCGGTGTACTAGTACACATGCTCCGCGATGGAACTTCGGCCTCAGAATAGAATTCTGCAAAACCAGCGTCCTGTCGACTGTCTCGAAGTGCCACTTCCGAATTGTGGTCACATAAGCGATTCCGATTTCCACCGAAAAGTTATGTCCAGTTCTTTCATTGAAGGGGTGTGCATATTCCAGAAGGGGTGAATATATCGACGATCTTTGTGCACCCATATTTACGACCTGGGGAGGAGTTCTCTGGCCGAGATGACCACAACTTTTGATCATCGTGATAGGCTGATTCTGTGTTGTGGCCCCACCAGTGATTCTTGTAATCGAGGGAAACATTACTGCTAGAAAATCTTGAAAATGGGCAGATCGTCGGCTGGAATCGCAATTTTGGAGTACGAAACGAAAGATTTTTAACTCAAAAATGACGTCTTATCGCCAAATGCGATAAGGAGCGATGAGTGCCTCTGAGTGCTCATTCCGAATTAGGGTGTTATAAGAGATTCTGATAACCGAGCGGAAAGTTATTCCTGTTTGAGCGAAGGGGTCCGTATTCGAACGCATTGGAAGCCTGCGACCACGCTCCCGGAGAGGAATTTGGGCGACAGACAGAAAATCTCTGAATCTGACCTTGTGCCGACGGGGTCGACGTGTCGATTCCGAATTGGGACCTCACCAGCGGTTTCGATCGCTGAGCGAAGAAATATCCACGTCTTTCAGAAAGGGTGTGACAATCGATGTGCTAGTACACACGCTCCCCGGTGGATTTTCGACCTCAAAATGGAATTTGTGAAACCGACGTCCTGTCGACCGTCTTAGACTGTTGATTCCGAATTCTGATCACATAAGTGATTCCGATGTCCGGGCGGAAAGTTATGCCCAGTTCTTTCACCGAAGGGGTGAGAATAATCTAGAAGGGGTGAATATATCGGTGATATTCGTGCACCCATATTTACGACCTGGAGAGGAGTTCTCGAGCCGAGATGACCACAACTTCCGATCTTCGTGATAGGCCGACCCTGTGTTGCAGCCCCACCAGTGATTCGCGTAATCGAGGGAAATGTTATTGCTAGAAACCTTGGACACGGGGAGATCGTCGATTGGAATCGCAATTTTGGAGTGCAAAATGAAGGATTTTTTACTCAGAAACGACGTCTTATGGCCAAAGGCAATAAAGGTTGACGAGCGCCCCTAAGTCCCGATTTCTAATTGGGGTCTTATAAGCTATTCCGATGATCGGGCAGAAAGTTATTCCTGTTTGAGCGAAGGGGTGTCCGTATCTGATCGCATCGGGAGCCTGCGACTACACTCCCGGAGAGGAATTTGGGCGCCAGACTGGAAACCTCCGAATGCGACCTTGTGCCGACCGGGTCGAAGTGTCAATTCCAAATTGGGGCCTCGCGGGCGGTTCCGATCGGCGGGTGAAGAAATATCTGCATCTTATCGAAGGGGTGCGACAATCAGTGTAATAGTACACACGCTCCGCTATAGAATTTCGGCTTTTGAACCGAATTCCACGAAACCAACGTCCTGTCGACTATCTCGAAGTGTCGATTCCGAATTGTGGTCACATAAGCGATTCCGATATCCAAGCGAAAAGTTATATCCAGTTCTTTCACTCAAGGGGTGAGAATAATGCAAAAGGCATCAATATATATGTGATGTTTGTGCACCCATATTTACGACCTAGGGAGCAGTTCTCGTGTCGAGATAACCACAACTTCTGATCATCGTGATAGGCCGACCCTGTGTTGCGGCCCCACCAGTGATTCGTGTAATCGAGAGAAATGTTACTCATAAAAAACCTTGGAAATGAGGAGATCGTCGACTAGAATCGTAATTTACGATGTCTTATCGCCAAAGACCATTAGGGGCAACGAGCGCCTCTGAGTGCTGATTCCAAATTGGGGTCTTATAAGCGATTCCAATAACTGAGAGCAAAGTTATTCCCATTTGAGCGAACGGGTGTCCGTATTTGATCCCATCGGGAGTCTGTGACCATGCTCCCGGAGAGGAATTTTGGCTCCAGACTAGAAATCTCTGAATCTGACCTTGTCGATCGGGTCGAAGTGTCGATTCCAAATTGGGGCCTCACAGGCGGTTCCGATTGCCGGGCGAAGAAATATCCACGTCTTACCGAGGGGGTGCGACAATTGGTGCATTAGTACACACGCTCCTTAGTGGAATTTCGGTCTCGAAACGGGATTCCGCGAAACCATCGTCTTGTCGACCGTCTTAGACTGTCGATTCCGAATTACGGTCACATAAGCGATTCTGATGTCCGGACAGAAAGTTATGCCTAGTTCTTTCACCGAAGGGCTGATAATAATCCGGAAGTGGTGAATATATCGACGATGTTCGTGCACCCATATTTACGAGTTGGGGAGGAGTTCTCGCACCGAGATGACCACAAATTCCGATCTTTGTGATAGGCCGACCTTGTGTTGCGGCTTCACCAGTGATTTGCGTAATTGAGGGAAATGTTACTGCTAGAAAACCTTGGAAACAGAGAGTTCGTCGGCTAAAATCATAATTTTGGAGTTTGAAACAAAAGATTTTCGACTCAAAAATGACATCTTATCACAGAAGGCAATAAAGGGCGACGAGCGCCTCTGAGTGCCGATTCTGAATTGGGGTCTTATAAGCTACTCTCATAACGGGGCGGAAAGTTAATATTCTCGTTTGAGCGAAGGGGTGTCCGTATTCGATCACATCGAGAGCCTGCAACCACACTTCCGAAGAGGAATTTGGGTGCCGGACCGGAAATCTCTGAATCCAACCTTGTGCCGACTGGGTCGAACTGTCGATTCAAAATTAGGGACTCACGGGCGGTTCCGATCGCCGGGCGAAGAAATATTCGCGTCTTACCGAATGGGTTCAACAATCGATGTACTAGTACACGCTCCGCAGTGGAATTTCGGCCTCAGAACGGAATTTAGCGAAACCAACGTCTTTTCGACCGTCTCGGAGTGTCAATTCCAAATTGTGGTCAAATAAGCGATTCTGATGTCCGGGCGAAAAGTTATGCCCAGTTCTTTCACTGAAGGGGTGAGAATAATCCAGAAGGGGTGAATATATTGGAGATGTTCGTGCACCCATATTTACAACATGGGGAGGAGTTTTCATGCCTAGATGACCACAACTTTTGATCTTCGTGATAGGCCGACTCTGTGTTCCGACCCCACTAGTGATTCACATAATTGAGGGAAACGTTACTGTTAAAAAACCTTGGAAATCAGAAGATCATCGGCTGGAATCATAATTTTGGAGTGTGAAAAGAAGGATTTTTGACTCGGAAATGATGTCTTATTGCCAAAGGCAAAAGAGGCGACGAACGCCTCTGAGTGCCGATTTCAAATTGGGGTCTTATACGTAATTCTGATAACTGAGCGAAAAGTTATTTTTGTTTGAGCGAATGGATGTCCGTATTCGATTGCATCAGGAGCCTATGACCACGCTCTCAAAGAGGAATTTGGGCGCCGGACTCTGCAAATCTCCAAATCTGACCTTGTGCCGATCGGGTCGAAGTGTCAATTTCTAATTGCGGCCTCGTGAGCAGTTTCAATCGCCGGGCGAAGAAATATCTACTGAATGGGTGCGATAATCGGTGTACTAGTGCACCCGCTCCGCGATGGAATTTCGGCCTCCAAAAAAAAATTCCGTGAAACCAGCATCCTGTCGACAGTTTAGGACTATCTATTCCGAATTGTGGTCACATAAGCGATTCCGATGTCCGGGCGAAAAGTTATGCCTAGTTCTTTCACTGAAAGGGTGAAAATAATATGAAAGGGGTGAATATACCGGTGATCTTTGTGCACCCATATTTACGACATGGGGAGGAGTTCTCGAGCTGAGATGACCACAACTTTTGATTTTCGTGATAGGGCGACTCTGTGTTGTGCCCCACTAGTGATTCGCGTAATCGAGGGAAACGTTAGTGCTAAAAAATCTTGGAAACAGGGAGATCGTAGGCTGAAATCGCAATTTTAGAGTGAGAAATGAAGCATTTTCGACTTGGAAATGACGTCATTTTGCCAAAGGCAACAAGGGGCGACGAGCGCCTCTGAGTGCCTATTCCGAATTGGGGTCTTATAATCTATTCCGATAGCTGAGCAAAAAATTATTCTCGTTTGAACAAAGGGGTGTCCGTATTCTATTATATCAGGAGCTTGTGACCACACTCCCGGAGAGGAATTTGGGCGCCAGACTAGAAATCTATGAATCCAACCTTGTGCCGACCGGGTCGACATGTCGATTTCGAATTAGGGCCTCGCGGGCGGTTTTGATCACCGGGCAAAGAAATATCTGCATCTTACCGAAGGGGTGCGACAATTGGTGTACTAGTACACGCTCCACGATGGAATTTCAGCTTTGGAACGGAATTCCACAAAACTAGCATTATGTCGACCATCTCAGAGTGTTGATTCCGAATTGTGGTCACATAAGTGATTCTGATATTCGGGCGAAAAGTTATGCACAATTCTTTCACTGAAGGGGTGATAATAATTTGGAAATGGTGAATATATCGGCAATATTCGTGCACCCATATTTACGACCTGGGGAGGAGTTCTTGCGCTGAGATGACCACAAATTTCGATCGTTGTGATACACCGACTCTGTGTTGCGGTCCCACCAGTGATTCGCGTAATCGAGGGAAACATAACTATTAGAAAACCTTGGAAACAGAGAGATCGTCGATTGGAATTATAATTTTGGAGTGCGAAACGAAGGATTTTCGACTCGAAAATGACACCTTATTGCCAAAGACAATAAGGGGCGACGAGAGCCTCTGAGTGCCGATTCCAATTTGGGGTCTTATAAGCTATTCCGATAACCGAATGAAAAGTTATTCCATTTAAGCGAAGGGGGTGTCCGTATTCGATCGCATCGAGAGGCTGCGACCACACTCCAGAGAGGAATTTGGGCGCCGAACCGGAAATCTCTGAATCTGACCTTTTGTCGATCGGGTCGAAATGTAGATTCGAATTGGGACCTCACAGGCAGTTCCGATCATCGGGCGAAAAAATATCTACGTCATATCAAGGGTGTGCGACAATCAGTGTACTAGTACATACGCTCCGCAGTGGAATCTCGGCCTCGTAACGGAATTTTGTGAAACCAGCGTCCTGTCGACCTGATAAAAATTGGAGTTGTTATTAAAATATTCCTCGGCGTTGCCATTGGCCTAAGAGTGTCAATTGGGCCGGACCGGCTCGAAGGCCTGATAGCATGGTCCTATTTTACACGAACTTAGGTCGGATATTTTAACCTCTTTTGAATTTTGAGTCTAGCCCGGTCTTACCTGGAGTAAGATTGAGCCAGACCCGGGCTTGGTTCGCCCTGCCCCTGGCGGCCTAATAATTTTTAAAAAAAAAAAAAACAAGTGACACGTCGATAATTCTAATATTCTAAAATTTTGGATTGAAAATTATATTGTAGAGCTATATTTAATGACTTAATATTTATTTCATATTTTAACAACTAGAAATAAGTTTATCTAGATTAGTCTAATATTTATTTTATACTATTTTGATTCAATGAACATCAATTTTATTGTTAAAAAAATAGTAAAATTACCTTTAAAAAGGTAAAATCGGACTGGACCGAGCCTTACCTAATCATCCCGAGCTAGGTCAAGTTTCTAAAAATTGGACCTCACCCCGGGCCGGGCATGAGCCGATCAATTAGAGATCGGATTGAACTCGGGCTAACCCAGACCCGGTCCAAACCTAGTTTTCCATGTGATTCATGATAGATGTTTCAATCAGATTACTAGCATAGGACTGATTGAAGCACGTTGTTTCTTTCTTTTCTCCTTCCCCCTCCCCCCTAACGATTGTGTATGGATATGAGGATGAAAAGGCCATAATTTATATGTGATATAATTTAATGTTCGCAATAGAGAGAGTTTTATTAGGTTATATATGTTCAAACCTCCTTGTGGCATTATCAACCTATCCGCTTTTTTCCCTTTTCTTCTTTTTTGTTGGGGAGAATTTCATTACCATGAGATTTCAAGATATTTTATAGGAAGAATTATCGATCAATTTCTACTTTTTGGAGACTTATTTTTAAGTCCCTTACAACTATGTACGTTTTTTAAAAAATTATATAGTTACATATTTATCTATGTACTTACACGTATGTAAGTAAAAATTTTAAAAAATAAATCCCCAAAAATTAGAGATTGATCGATTATTCTCATACTTGCAAGTCTAACATGCACATTGACGCAAAAAAATCCTTCTATACTTGAATTGTCATAATAAGGGTGTACTTGCAAATGTAAGTACATATTGGTTTTATTTATATTGTCACAATAAAGAATATGATTTTGTGTTTTACTGTTTTTTTTTATTTCAATTACGTGAATTTTGGTTGGGAATGTAACCGAGACTTAATTTGAGGTGCAAAATATAAAGCTTTGGACGGTATGTAATATAAAAGAATATGAAAGATTTCTTGATCTGTCCTCCATATATATGGTGGGATAAGTAGAAACGAATTAAGTGACTTGAAATTTAGGTGGTCATTTTCTTTTAAGAAACAGCTTTTTTTTTTCCCCTTTTATGTACTAGGAGACTAAATTTTCACTTTTCATTGATAATTGTATTTAAATATTATAAAGGTTATGGAGGGGGAGTGGACTTTGGAGATCTACAACCATCTGCATTCTAGAAATATCACACTAAATTTGATCCATCTTTTTGTTTTCTTTTCTTTTGCAAAGTGGAGAAGGATGAATGAAAAATGCCTCAATCTCCTCCTCTAACGCCACATTCTTGGAGCAACATCTTCAAATGCCTTATTAGAGAGTCTTTCCATATAACAATTAACAAGTGAAAGTTGGGTTCATATTTATGACAAAAGGCACATAAAACTGTAGTGTGTGTTTGTGTACACAGTGAGTGATGCATAACTAAGCATTGGCTGAGCATCCATCCCCTTGATTCATGCTAATGATCTAATCAGTGGCCTTTCATCTAGTTGCATCTCTTTCCAGTGATTAATCAAGTACCTGATCGCCAGGTTGCAGTTTTGTATGCAGAAGCTTCATAAATCTGCCAGTAATGACAAGCAAGTGAGCTGCATCCATCTTTGCTATGCCATGAAAACACTTGAGAATTACACTTTATCATGCACTTCTTGCTTTTCCTTAGATGGGCACAATAAGCCTTTAGTGTATTGGCCAATAAGAAGGATAAAGTGCATGAGAAAATGCAATTCTCAAGTGAAATAAGATTTTCTCAAGTTTAAGATGTGTAGCATGCAGTTAAGATGTGACATACACAGGCTTGTGTTTCTCTGGGTTCTTTGTTCAAATTCCCCCAGCCACCCCACCCCCTCCCTCTTTTTTCTTTTTTCTTGACGCAAGTGCATGCCTCTATTCATCGTTCTTATAACCTGTAGATTCTTTTATGGGTGTATTTTTCTCCACTAATTGTGCATACATTAAGCTACAAGAATGGAGTCCAAAAGAATGCATTAAGATGCCTTTCAAGAAAAAAATTATGGCATTGAATACAACACAGACGGTTGAATAACTTAAGAAACAGATCCGCATTTGGCAATGAATGGTTACTTGGTTAGAAATCAGGTGTTATGTTGAGCTGTGTTTTTGCGTACAATGCCTCAAGAAAGATGGATCAAGCCTGTGTTTTCAGTGAACAGAAACTGCCACCAACAGCTCCAGATTCACCACCATTTGTGTTTCAGACCTTGCAGGAGTTCGGAGTCAAATAGCTGCGTGAAGAAGTATAAACACCAAGTTTTTGATACGTTAACTTCAGGCAGTGAGCATGAGCACGGAAATTGTATGAGCAAAAAACTAACCCAAGTAAAACCTTTTTACCACAGGACATTGGATATCATGAAAAATAACCTCTATTTCTGAAATGTATGGGGGTATCCACATAAATGTTTTCTCTTATTCCCTTCCTTGAGTGGGATGAGGTGGGCCAGCCATCAGCTGGATTACTAATCCAATCCAATGGGGAATGATAACTATGTCTGAATCAAATATCCTTTTACCTTCTTAACTCACACTGCAAGGCCAGTTCAAAGGTAGATCAGACTCCACAAATTCAACAGACAGCGCTCCCATTTGCCACCTCTCCCCTCAATATTGCTCAGCGGCACACATAGAGGCATACACTGTCTCTCCCTCTTCTCCTTCCCTCTCCCATGAATCTACCACCTAGGTGAGCGCCTAGGCACTCATGGACACTGACTCACCTACACAACTATGACTAGAATGTAGTTGCAGCAACATCAGTCAAAGAACAGAAAGATAAACAAACTGAAAAAAGAAGAAGAAAAGTGCAAGATAGATTAGAAAACAACCACATGTGGTTTTCGTGAAACAATAGTAGAAACAATAGTTACCTCTTCTTCTCCGCATTTGCCTTTCCTCTTTCCCTTCTCGCTAGCTCCATGCTGAAAGAGACATCTTTTAGTCTTTTGCACAGTATTGTACTGCACCTTTTTATGCAATTCCAGCTTCTAATGTTAACCAATACCTTTTGCAGGCTACGTTGAAATTAGACACACAACAAATGGAACAAGCACACCAAGCACCTAGCTGCTCTACACAGCCATGTAGAGTTCTATTTCAATGCCTAGGCAAAAGCTTCTACTAAGAACATAAAGAAAAATCATCATGCAGAAATAGAATATATAAAAAATCGACAATAATACTCATAATTTCTATTATCCATCCACTTGTGGGGATTTCAAGAGCAACCTAAAGCAACCTACCGAGGAACTAGGTATCCAAGCAAAAAAAACACATAAGGGAGCAGCTGGTAATAAAAGTAGATTCCAGAGGAAGGCGAAGCTACAACAGTTGCAGCCTTATGTATTGTGGATCTTGCTTGGTAGTTGGTAGTTGTAAAATGGGCAGGCTGCAGAATAAAAGATTCTTGAAGGTTTGTTGACTTGCATTCTCTTCATTTTACGCTTCATGGCATAGGAGTTAGGACACATTGGAGAGCTCAAACATAATAGGATTGGAACCCTGAGAAGGAAGAGTAAGGGCTGAAGTTTATTGTAAGATCCAGACATGCTACCAAAGACCGGGCAAAATACTACAATACACCCCAAAGATGGAAAACATAGTTGTCTTGGCGACAATGCACCTCAAGGCGCTCCAGGGGAGCCTGGGCATCTAGGTGCTTAGGCATGTGCCTAAGCGGCACCCAGAAGGCATGTCCAGAAACTGAAGCCATTCCATCCCCCCTCCCCCACTGTCATCTACTGGAGATAGAGGTAAGGGGATCAGGGGTGGGGTAGACAGAGCACCAGAGTGTCATGTCCCACATTGGATATGATACAACACTTTAACACACATGCTAAGAATCCACCAGGGATTTTAAAAATTAAAACTTCAAAACTCTTCATCTTAGTTAATATTTAATGATTTAAATAGATTCACTTATATTATGTATACTTTTTTAAAATGTGAATTGTTTGTAATCTACTGGCATGTACAAATACATATGAGCATATCAAAACTTACAAAACCTGATATTCTTATATCATCCTTTCTTTTTGTATTGAGCATGCATCCATGTCTATGTTTTGTTACCCATATCCAAGCTTCAAAATTCATATTAGGAATAAAGGAACTGTAAGACCATTACAAATGCACTGTCCCATAACATTAATTCCTTTTGAAATTTCAATCTCATGTGTGAAATTACTGAGTGCATGTTGGATGAGCATAGAACAAGAAATAATACGGCTTATTGGAACATTATTCTATGCAGCAATGGAAGAAGAGTGAATTGGATGCATAACAACCTGATAAAGAATCTCAGCACAATGACAAAAAGTCAACCATGCAGAAAAAGAAATGGTTGAATTGAATCACACAACAGAAATTTGTGTTGATATTAATATCCAGCATCTCAATTGTACATTCTCAGATAGGGGAAAATACATGAATCTTGTAAAACTTTCCAATGTAAAGTATAGTCTTTTTAAGAGAGGAAAGCAAGCAAGGTTATTAAATATTCCAAATATAGTACCTTTGTGATGCCGAGGCATTAGAATGTATCTACACTGGAGCCATGCAGAAGTGGTGATCCGCAAAATGCGCAATGGGTGCATATTGAAAACTCTATCTCCCATCATTGATTAGTCAAGCCCAAGTTTGTTGACGGAGGATCATCTTTTTCCATCACAAGTATGTCTCAATGGGCAACTTCTTCATAAGTCATGCAATAAAAGCATAGTTGTTGCATGGTCAGCTATACTCCTTCCAGAATATCTGGTGAGGCCAATAAAAGTAGCCAACCTATTGTACCATGCTCTCAACTTCAACCAAGCTTGCACCTCGCTCTCTGCACATTTCTCTCTCTTTTAGGAAACATCTTAGTTTTTCCTCTGGGTCCCAGCTCCCAATGTCAGTACACATATCTGACAGAGGGATATATGGTGCAGAAAACTGCTGCCTTAGTGGAATAAAATGCTCAGCTGCTGCACCGACCAATTTAACGTTGCCGTGGGTTTTGAATGTTGCAAGTAATGAGTTCCAAACCAGAAAGCTGGATCTGATTGGAGTCTTCAAGATACGACCCAATGCTTCCTCAAAGTGACCAGCTTGACCCAACAGGTCTACAAAACATGCATAGTGTCCTTCATTGGGATAAACACCATGATCTTGTGACATCAAGTTGAAAATCTGAATTCCCTCTGCATAAAGACCTGAATGACTGCATGCAGTAAGGATGGCATCGAATGTATTACTATCTGGTTTGGTCCCTATACCAATCATTTCTTCAAACAACCGTATCGAGTTTTTGCCATGACCATGCTGACCAAAAGCCGAGATCATAGTGTTCCATAATACAGTATCCCTTTTGTTGTATGTGAGACAATCAAACACTCGTTGGCCTTCTAAGAGGCTCCCACATTTTGAGTACATGTCAATGAGACAACTAAGGACTACAGCATTGGGGTTGAAAAGAGTCCTGATGAGGTGTGCATGGATCTGTTTGCCATGCTTAAGTGAAGAAATACCAGTGCAAGAACATAGAGCACTGCTGATTGTGAACTGATCAGGGCCCACGCCTTCCTTCATCATGATAGCAAAGAGATCCAGTGCCTCATGTGACAGACCTTTCCGAGCGTACCCAGCGATCAAGGCAGTCCAAGAGAAGTGATTCTTCTCGGGCATCTCGTCAAAAAGCCTCCGAGCAGATACAAAATCGCCGGATTTAGCATACCCAGACAGCAAGGTCGTCCACGTAAGCACATCCTTCACCGGCATTTCCGCAAACAACTTCCTCGCATCGTCGATACACCAGCATTTCGCATAGGCATCAACGAGGGAGCTCGAAATGATCAGATTCGCTAGGTATCCCATGCCCAGCACCTGCCCATGGACCTGCCGCGTAAGGCTCGGCATTCCAAGCCTTACGCAGGCCACCAACAGACCGGAAAAGCTGAACTGGCTGCACGCGCCCCCCGGCGACCGGCGCATCCGCACGTACATCTCCACGGCCTCGCAGCCGGATCCAGCGCGGGCCAGCGCGATGATCATGGTGTTCCACGACACGACGTCGCGCGCGCCCTCAGGCATACCGTCGAACACCCGGCGAACGGGCGGGAGCATGCCGAGCCTGGCGTAGCCGGCGAGCATGGCGTTGTAGGAGAAGGCGTTCCGGGCGTGCATCCGGTCGAAGAGCGCCCAGGCGTCAGCGGGGCGGCGGCAGCGGAAGTGGAGGGCGAGGACCTGGTTGGCGAGGAAGGTGCGGGAAGGGAGGGCGCGCTTGAGGCCGGTGAGCTTGAGGTGGAGGTGGACGCGGCGGGCGAGGGGGAGGGCGCCGGAGCGGAGGCATTGGTGCAGGAGGAGGGCGAGGGAGCGGGCGTCGGGGCGGATGCCGCGGCGGGCGAGGGCGGGGAGGGCGTCGACGGCGTGCGGGAGGCCTCCGCTGGAGCAGAGGCGGAGGAAGGAGTCGGCGAGGCAGGGGTGGGGGCGGCGGGGGTGGGGCATCTGGGGGAGGGGGGAGGAGGGGGCGATGGGGGCAGCAGCGCCGCCTTCATCTGAGAGATCGGTTTGACCAGCCGGCGGCAGACTCGGGCGAGCTGGGCCGGCCGATCCAACCAAAACCGGCAGCGGGGAACGAGGTGGGGGGAGGGGGGGAGGAACCCTGGGAAACCGCTCCGACGTGGCAGAGCTCGGTGTTTGGTTCCTGGTTTCAGAAAGCGGGTCATGGACCTAATACAAAAATAATCGCGTACCTTTTAGAAAAAAGACAAAAAAAAGGTTCCTGGTTTTTTTAATCGTACCCCCTCTTAATTAACATTTTTTGAATTTACTTTCTTTTTTGGTAAACAGTAAATCCTATATTTAGTACTACAATCTAACGGTAATAATTGGAAGTCTTCTTACTTTTTACAGTAAATTCTATGTTGTGAACATTAATGATAATAAAAATAATATTTGAAGCATATATATCTCATATTAATTTCCATAGAAACATTGTTGTACGGATTGGACATAATTAACTTGACAATTTTTAAGATATGATCATATAGTCCAACCCCACCCTCGTTTTATCATCGCACCATGTCGCATCATCTACCACGCTGTCGGTCTTCTGTTGTCGTTAGTTACTATTGTTAATATCATCACCATCTATTAATGATGTAATTGATCATCTCGTTTTTATGTCACATCATATCAAATTAGATGTGACATGATATAAATGACTAGTTATATGACAATATTTCTTTTATTTCAAATGAAAATTATGGTAAGACTTGCTAAAGTAAATGTATATGTTTATTATAGAAGGAAAAATTACTTATATATCCCTAAACTCTCTCTTATTCAATTATATACTCTCAAAATCTAATTATTAAATTATATACCTCTCAAATCAAAAAAATATATATATATATATCTTTACCGTTTGATTCTGTCTATTTAACTCAACTATAGTTAAAGTAGAAAATGACTTAAGCACCACTTTCTCTCTCCCTCCGCTTGAACCTCTCTTTCTTCTCTCGCAGAGGTATTTTTATCTCTTTTTTTTACCTCTTTTGACAGTTCGATCCAGTGCTTCCTTCTAATTTCTCCACCACTTTCCGTTTTGATCTATTTTGATAGATCCTTATTTTGTGTTAAGATTAGTTTGTTGTGGAAGCCAGTGAAGAGAACTCAAGTTTATTAATGTTCCCCCTCCCCCCCCCCCCCAGTGGGATTCTAAAGGCACTGGTTTACCTCGCTTGTTAGGGTTCATCCGCATAGCCTCTTTAGATATGCGTCTGATGAACTATCTATTTTGCTGCATAAATGGTTTGTGGTTGTTTGCCGGTAGAGCAGAGTCTCATTGTGGTCTAGATTGCTCACCTCTTAGGCTTCTACTTATTTTGTTGGATACTGATTTCTATCTTCGATTTGGAGCTCTTACGTTATTTAGTATCTTGTATCTAATATTAAATTACTATATCTCTTTTTATGGAATCTTGCGTCGAAGGATATGGGATGCTATCACTTTTCTTATTGTTTGCAGATTATGGGTAATTTTTTTACCTTGTAGGCATTGCCCACTATACCTATGCACTTTTGTATTCTTATTACTTATAAATATATATAGGGTAAATTAATTAGAGGTCCTTGTCAGAAGGCTGACTTAATTTATAGTCCCTGTCAGAAGATCAGAAGTCATATAATCTTTACTTTTTATATTGTTTAATTTCTATGCCCTACTTTTAGTTTCTCAGCATTTATGAGTCTGGAAGACAAGTCGTCCTTTTAGCATCAACTTTTTCTATTTTACCCTTCCTTCTTCTGCCCTTTCCCTATGTACACTTACATTCGTTACAGTTAGTGTATATATATCATTTACAGTAAGCCTTTATATCTCTTACAGAAAATATTCGTATCACTTACAGTAAGCCCTTATATCACTAACACTAAGCTACATATCTCTTACAGAAAGTTTCATATCACTTACAATAAGCCTTTATATCTCTTACAGAAAGTCTTCATACTTATCACAGTAAGCCTTGGTATCAGTACAGACTACAACTATAAGTTTTTACAAAAGAAAAAATATTTATTTATTGCAAGTGCTAAGATTCAAACCCAGGTCTTCACAAAATCAACATGAGATACCCTTACCACTAAGCTACAACTACACTTGTGTTACAATATAACATATAATATATTTCATTAAGTATTGATATCACTTACAGCAAATATCATCCCTGTTACAACCTATGTTAAGTCTTGTTACAGTAAATATCATTCCCTGTTACAATATACATTAAGCTCTGTTACAGAAACATTATCATCTATATAGTAAACATAATTCTCTATTACAACCTATGTTAAGTCTTGTTATAGTAAATATCATTCCCTGTTACAATATACATTAAGCTCTGTTACAAAATAACATATTGTAACAGAACTTAATAAAATTGTAACATAGCTTATAACATACATTAACATACATTAATAATATACATTAAGCTATGTTACAATAAGAATAATATATTTAATGTATGTTACTAATAGGGAATAATATTTACTATAATAAGACTTAACATATGCTATAATAGAGAATAAACATGTATTGTAATAGAGAATAATGTTTACTGTAATTGAGTTTAACAAACTATAAGTAATGACAGGACTTAACATATGTTGTAATAGATAATTATGTTTACTATAATAGATGATAATGTTTACTGTAACAGAGCTAATGCATATGTAATAGGGAATGATATTTACTGTAACAAGACTTAACATAGGTTGTAATAGAGAATTATGTTTACTATATAGATGATATGTTTACTGTAACAGAGCTTAATGTATATTGTAACAGGGAATGATATTTACTGTAACAAGACTTAACATAGGTTGTAACAGAGAATGATATTTGCCGTAAGTGATATCAATACTTAATGAAATATATTATATGTTATATTGTAACACAAGTGTAGTTGTAGCTTAGTGGTAAGGGTATCTTATGTTGAGTTTGTGAAGACTTGGGTTTGAATCCTAGCACTTGCAAACAATTAAATGTTTTTTTCTTTTGTAAAAGCTTATAGCTGTAGTCTGTAACTGATACCAAGACTTACTGTAATAAGTATGAAGACTTTCTGTAAGAGATATTAAGACTTATTGTAAGTGATATGAAGGTTTTCTGTAGAGAATATGTAGGCTTAGTGTAAGTGATATAAAGGCTTACTGTAAGTGATATAAAGGCTTACTGTAAGTGATACGAATGCTTTCTGTAAGAGATATAAAGGCTTACTGTAAACGATATATACACTAACTGTAACGAATGTAAGTGTATATAGGGAAAGAGAGCAGAAGAAGGAAGGGCAAAATTGGAAAAAGTTGATGCTAAAAGGACGACTTGTCTTCCAAGACTCATAATTGCTGAGAAACTAAAAGCAGGGACTAGAAATTAAACAACACAAAAAGTAAAGACTATATGACTTCTGATCTTCTGACAAAGACTATAAATTAAGTCACCCTCTGACAAGGACCTCTAATTAATTTTCCCTATAATATAATCTCTAATTTTTCTAGTCAAGAAAAATAATACAATGTACAACTTATACTTTATCCTTCTAATATTTATACTATTATTTTTAAATGATTATAGATTGATAGATTAACTCATCTTCTCATTTAATAGTGTTCTTATTTTACTTCTTGAATATTTTTTGAAACTTATTCAATCTCTTCCTCTACTTCGATATTTTTTTAATAATAAAAATATGAAATATTTTCCATATTTTTTAGTCTAAATATATTTGTTTAGTCATCCACTTTGTGAATCCTTTTGTATTTATCTCTTCAAATACACTTTAAATTACATATATTAGACTAACTTATTTATATATAAATAATATTATTTAATATTTATAATTAAAAAATACACATATAAAACAATCAAAACAATCAAATATTTTCTTTTGAAAGTTCAAATAAATAGAAGTAACAAAGTAAAAGATATTATATGCTCATATTTTATAAAGAATAAATATCATTAAAATAAAAAATAGAACCAATATAAATTAAATCAAATAAGGTGCAACAAATAATAAAAAATACACGGTCGATGCTTGCTACATGAAATACACAAACAAAGAAAAAACTAAAAAAAATTACACTAGGGGCTATTGTTTTTAAAAGATGCCACCAATGGGTGCTACAATTCAACACCTTATTTTTTTGTCACATTATATCTAAACAGATGTGACATGATATAAATCACTAGTTATATAATGATTTGTCCTATTTCAAATGACGACTATGGTAAGACTTGCCAAGATACTGTATATGTTACAAATAAATACTTATTATATTGAAGTGCACTTTAGGTCTTTATTAGGCAACGTATTAACGACATATAATGTCTGCTTAATGAAAGTCTTTATTAGGACCATAAATATTTACGAGTTGTATATAAGTACTTGTAAAATAAATGATGAATTTTCAAATAAACTTTCATTTTGAAGAGATGTAGGTGTAAAAAGGTCTTTATTTTTGTTCCACATTTATTTTGTGTTTATTGAATGTTTAGATTTTTAAGGTCCATTATTTTTCTTATTAGATTATTCTATAGATATCTCTCCTATAATGGTCTTTAGATTGTGAAAGTTGTTACTTTGTAGTAATTTCAAGTCACTTTCGATTTTATCTTTTAGTGTGCATAAATAGAAAATCAAAACAAGAGAATCTTAGTACAACATAATTCTATTTACCTAGTTTACTAATAGGGAGAATTAATTTCAGGTCTCTGGCAGGACCTAACATCCCTGTCAGCTTTTTCCAAGTCATGCGGTCCTTGCTTATGCAGGACTTATTTTTAAGTCCCTGCTTTTTGTCCCCATTATTCTCCTCCGTTATCTCAAAATGTGTAACCGTTATCTCAAAAGTGTGTAAGAGTTTCATATAAATCCTGTAATTGTGTAACTTGTTACCCAGTTACACATGTAACTGTGTTACCCAGTTACCCAGTACATACTTACACATGAAACTATGTAACTACATAAAAATTTTATAAGTTTGTAACTCTATAATTAGGGCTTACCTAATTACATAGTTACATAGTTTTAAAAGGATTTACCTAATTATTTTATAACCGTTATCCCAAAAGTGTGTAAGTACGTACTTACACAGTTACATATAAATCATGTAATTGTGTAACTTACACAGTTACACATGTAACTGTGTTACCCAGTTACACATGTAAGTATGTAATTACATACTTACACAGTTACACATGAAACTATATAATTACATAGAAATTTTATAAGTTTGTAACTCTATAATTATGGCTTACCTAATTACATAGTTACATAGTTTTAGAAGAATTTACCTAATTATTTTAATTCGTAATATATCAAAAGTGTGTAACTACGTAAGTACGTACTTACACAGTTACATATAAATCTTATATTTGTAACTTACCCAGTTACACATGTAACTGTGTTACCTAGTTACACATGTAAGTATGTAATTACACACTTACCCAGTTACACATGAAACTATATAACTACATAGAAATTTTATAAGTTTGTAACTCTATAATTAGGCCTTATCTAATTATATAGTACATAGTTTTAGAAAGATTTACCTAATTATTTTAATTCGTAATATATCAAAAGTGTGTAACTACGTAAGTACGTACTTACACAGTTACCTGTATAACTAGGTAAGTATGTAAATTCTGTAACTGTGTAACTTACCCATTACACATGTAAGTATGTAAATTCTGTAACTGTGTAACTTATCCAGTTATACATGTAAGTATGTGTAACGCCCCGAAAAATTTTAATTGTAAGAAATTATGAATAATGTGCTCATTATACATTATGATTCACATTAAATTGAAATAATTAGAATTTGGGCTTAATTATTGGTAATATACGTTACTTTAGTGTGTACACAGAGGTGTGCGCTCCGACAGGGCGACACCGAAAAACTGTAACGAAATAAAAATTCGAAGACACATAATTTTTAGAAAAATGTGGAGATATCAGAAATGTAAATATCTAGATTTGTTGACGTACGGATTTCGAGATTAAGCCGACGCAACTATTTTTTGGGCAATTTAACATCCTGTGTAAAATAAAATCTAAAAATTAAATTAAAATTATCATAATTTGTAAACCTATCACAATAGTCTATGGTTAAAATCTTAACATAAACGGACATCGTTTGAATATATAAAAATGTAGATAATTGGACCAGCCGAATTATTGTTCAATTACGGTAGGGAACTTCTGAGATTTTTGGGCCGCCTCCTGGGTTCCATTCTGCCTAAAAGTGGCTGTCGACAGCTAGGCTGCCGACAGACACTATCATGACCCCATTTAAACTAATTTTTAATAGAAGGGTTTGGGTTTTAATGTAAGATTTTAAGATTTTAACATAAACTCCTAGTTTCGATTAAACAGTAAATATCTATTAAAACTGCGTGCTTGGGTTTTAATAGATATTTACTGTTTAATCTAATCTAGATTCTAATTTAAGTTAGATAAACAGTTTGGGTTTTCGACGTTGAGGGTGGATATTTTAAAATATGTGAACGTTTGGATTAAATTTATCTTTCCTTTTCGAGGGCTAACGTAGATTCCTCCTGGCGTCTTGAGACCGTGTGCTTTGAAATGAAAAGGACCCTATTTCTATTAAAAATTAGTTTAAATGGGGTCATGATAGTGTCTGTCGACAGCCACTGTGAGGCAGAATGGAACCCTATGGAAACTATGTAACTATGTAATTAGGTAAGCCCTAATTATAGAAACTATGTAACTATGTAATTAGGTAAGCCCTAATTATAGAGTTACAAACTTATAAAATTTCTATGTAGTTACATAGTGTCATGTATAACTGATACTTACATGTGTAACTGGGTAACACAGTTACATGTGTAACTGGGTAAGTTACACAATTACAGGATTTATATGTAACTGTGTAAGTACGTACTTACACACTTTGAGATAACGGTTATAAAATAATTAGGTAAATCCTTCTAAAACTATGTAACTATGTAATTAGGTTAGCCCTAATTATAGAGTTACAAACTTATAAAATTTCTATGTAGTTACATAGTTTCATGTGTAAGTATGTAATGGGTAACTGGGTAACACAGTTACATGTGTAACTGGGTAACAAGTTACACAATTACAGGATTTATATGTAACTCTTACACACTTTTGGGATAACGGTTACACACTTTGAGATAACGGGGGAGGATAACGGGGACAAAAAACAGGGACTTAAAAAAAGTCCTGCATAAAGCAAGGACCGCATGGCTTGGGAAAAGCTGACAGGGACCTAAAATTGATGTCAAATCCCTGCCAGGGACCTGAAATTAATTCTCCCTTATTAATAAGTAACAAGCTGAAAATTATTGTAAAAATAAAATAATTCAGAATTTAAATGATCAAACAAACACGCTCTAAGTGTGATAGTTTTTAGGGGACAATTTTATCCACTTTTACTTTAAGATTAATGTAACAATATTATTGAAAATACCACAAATAATTTGTGTAGCAAATTAAATATGATATAGGGGTTATTTCAACAATTAATCTTTTCTTTCTCTCTAAATCGAGTGTATAATGGTACTATGTGTAAATCATACTTACATTAAGTACGAGAGAAATAACAAAAGATCTAATATTGTAACATGATTAAAAAACATATTAACCAAATATATTTTTCACATTAATTAACCATATACAAAAAATATTAACATTATGGAATATTCATATTGTCCATACATGTTACTAACTAGGTTTATGTTTTTTATTTATGGAAAATGTTAATAAATTACCATTATTTTGTATATAATTAGAAATATGTTGATATTTACTCAGAGAACACTATTCAATAATATTAAATATCCCGTGGAATCATCTTGAATATTTACATTATATTAAACACTTTTCAATATGATAATAATTCTTATCGCTTTTATTATTTGATAAAGAGATGCATTTATTGTACATCATATGTGTCACAGTTAGATGTGTGACATTATTTTTAGCATTTGATAAAGAGAAACATTTATTACACATTTAAGTATTTCATATTTGGATGGTTAGTGATCGTGAGATAGCATTTGATAATATTTGATGTCGAAAATAAATATCTGACTATTTGTGATTGTAGACACAAATAGGTGCAGGTCCTGCTGCTATGTTGAGAGCAAGACACACCTGCTTGTGTCCACATACTTGTATTAAGGCTGGGCGACCGACCATTTTTTTATCCAGATACTAAGTGTTTTTCTTTAGAATTTGATAAAACACTTATTGCAAGGCATAACATGTCACATTTGGATTTGTAACGACCCACATAGTGTTACATGGGGGCACCACGTACTAAGAACCTTCAAATCTTTAGCATGATATGACATAAATAATATTTATTTATTTATTTTTATATTCAAAACTTAGAGTTTATTGCGATAAATCAGATCGGTATGATACAGTACATTCAGTATAGTATCGTATTAACTAAAATATGGTTTGGCCCGATATAACGATTCAACCAATCTTGATGGAAGACCTCTAAAAAATAATCTCATAACTAAAACTAATCATAAAAAGATTAGAGAGAATGAAAAAATTAAAATGATTTTTTGACATATTATCTCTAAAATTACATAATTTCTTTTCAAATTAAGTAATATAACGATACACAGTGTAAATCATATTTACATTAAGTACGAAAGAAATAACAAAGATCTAATATTTTAACATGATCAAATAACATATTAACCAAATATATGTTCCATATTAATTTAACCATATCAAACATGTTAACATGATGGAATATTCATATTATATATACATGTTATACCAGATTTATGTTTTATTTATGGAAAATATTAATAAATTACCATTATTTGTATATAATTAGAAATATGTTGATATTTACTCAGAGAACACTATTCAATAATATTAAATCTCTCGTAGTATCTTTTTGAATATTTACATTATAATAAATATTTTTCTATATGATAATAATACTGACACTTTTAGCATTTGATAAAGAGATATATTTATTGTACATCATATGTGTCACGTTTAGATGTATGACACTATTTTTAACATTTGATAAAGAGAAATATATTACATCTCTAAGTATGTCATACTTTGACGCTTAGCCTCACTTTGGTAATGAGTTAACTCAAAGTTAACTCAGAGTTAACCCAAAGTTAACTCAAAATGGACTTTGGCAACCAAAAAAAGTTAACTAGGTTAAGTTTGAGTTAACTTTAAGTTAACTCAACTTTTTCTAACCCACTCACACCCCGAAACAGAGTTAACTCAACTTTTTCTAACCCACTCACAAAGCAGAAATTGAGTTAACATTGGATAACTTTAGCCATGGGTTGGAATTAACTCAAACTCCAACCCATTACCAAGTGAGGCATAGTGGTCTGTGAGGTAACATCGAATAATATTTAATGTCTAGACCTTATGTTCGTAGACACAAGTGGGTGTAGGTCCTACTGTCATATTGGCAGGAGGTCCACCCACTTATGTATACTCACTTATGTCTAAGGTCAAGTAGTCAAACACTTTTTTGCCTTTGTGTCAAATATATATTCCACATTAATTTAACTATATATACAAATGTTAATATGATGAAATATTCGTATTGTCTATACATATGAACATGGTTACGTTTTTTATTTATGAAAAGTATTAATAAATTACCATAATTTGATATACATTCGGAAAGATATTGATATTCACTCAAAGAATATTATCCAATAATATTAAATCTCTCATAGAATCATATTAAATATTTACATTATAATAAAAACTTTTCTATATGATAATAATACTAGTAACTTTTAGCATTTGATAAAAAGATATATTTATTGTACATCATATGTGTCATGTTTAGATCTGTGACACCGTTCTTAACATTTGGTAAAGAGAAATATTTATTGTACATCCAAATATGTCATACTTAAACGTTTAGTGGTCTGTGAGGTAGTATTGAATAACATTTGATGTCTGAACGAAATATTCGACTATTTATACTCGTAGACACAAGAGGATGTGGGTCCCGCTATATATTGGCAATGAGATCCACCCACTTGTGTCTAAGGCTTGGCGGGTGGACACTTTTTTGTTTGGATACTAAGTGTTTCTATTTATCATTTGATAAACACTTAAAGCTCAAGCATGTCACATTTGGACATGTTGCGGCCCACATAGTAGTATATGGGGACATCGCACTGTAGACACCCATTTTTGGCCTATAAGTTGGACACATTTCTTGTTCATATCATTGATGTCTCAAATTGGTCATCACTTTGGAGTCTTTCTTTGGCTCATCATGAGCTCATTCACCCTCAATTTCAATTCCATTCTCAAGCTCATGGCCAAGATCCACTTGAAACATCAAAACTATGCAGTCTGCCCTATCCTTTAAGCATACATTCACTTTGAGAGCTCATAACTTCCTCATTTCTAATCCAAATTTGACATATCATACAATCATTTTGTATCCCTCTAAGTCTATAATTCAACACAATAAACGGCTCATCAATCTGATGTATGTGGAGAGAGATATGACTCATTTCTTGGACCCTACACTCACTGTCTTGCTGTCGCGACTCGGTGCATGGTCGCGACAAGAACGCGACCCTACGACCCATCGCGTTAAAGTCATGTACATAAACACGTTTTTACGTGATTTTCGACCTCTCCTTCCATCCTAGAGCCTATCCAAAATCCCTTTGAGTTGGATTACAACCCGAACCTCTTATTATTATCTTTAAGGAGCCCCCAAGTCTATTCAAACTCAAGATAGACTCTCCATCTCTTCTCATGCATGGACTCTCTTTCTAATTCGAGATTGGACTCTCTCTATCTCTCTCTTAAACACATCTTAAGACTCTATAGGATAGAGGAGAAGGCTACCACCACGTGAAGAGACCCGTGGAGGCTCTACTCACCAAGCCTCATTACCCCAAACACAGAGGAGAGGTGTTCTTCCTGTTTCCTATCTTCTCTCTCCTCTCTCTCTCTCTCTCTCTCTCATATCACCTCCAGGACCAGCAGGGCTTGCACGGCTTGTGGAGATCCATAAACTAGATCTGCTCACAAGGTGTAGCAACCTGAATTTTGCAAAAAAATAAAAATTTAAATAAAGAATTAAAACCTAGCTAAATGGATATTTAATGAAAAGAGCATTAAATAAAATCCATTAAATGGAAAAGAGTAATGGGCTTTGCTTAATGGATCCTCTAGAATTTATTGGGTCAAAAATATGAATTTGCAAGGGGAGAATAATAAGAAATACCCTAAATTCAGAGTTTAATTATATCATAATTGGAAAGGGGTTATTAAAGCAATAAAAGTGGCAATTAGAGTTGGAATTAGATTCCTAAACCTACCCCATATAGTCTAGCACGAATTTAGATACTATCCTAACCCAATTAGAGATTGGAAAGCAAGAGAGGAAATGTGGAGTTAGGAAATCTCAGAATTAAGAGGAATTTGAGTAGTAGTAGGAATATGAACTTGTATTTATATAAATACACCTCTTAAACCCTCTTGGCCGACCCTAGCTCGTTGCCAAAGGTTGTTGGACGTGGAGAAGAGGCCAAGGAGGAGAAGATCTCGTGGGGAGAAGGAGTTCTTGAAGCTTCTTCCTCGTTCTTGGAGTTTTAAGACCTAGAAGACAAATCGAGTCAAAGGTAGGCATTCTCATAAGCATAAAAGATGAAACTTTTTCTGTAGGATGTCTCGTCTATCAGGAACGAAACCCTCAAGTTTCATAATTTTCCATCGAGCATATCTTTAGTTCTTGATTTTTCATGTTCTGCAACTTACATGACCCCGAACCCTCTTCTTAACTCTTGATCTCCTTGTATACTCAATCCCATGCCACGAATTTTTATTGTAGGAACTGATGCATGTTAGGCATCTTTGCCCCTGAAAGCCTAATTTTTGTTGAGCATGTCGCTCGAATTAAATCAATCTTGCTCTCTGTGTCATGTTCTATATTACTCATTATTGTTCATGCTCAAACCATGTTCAAACCTTGCTCTCTTTCTAATTTCTATTACTGGAAGTACTCTCGTATGTCTAGTTTCGTTTGCCACTGTTTCGTGATTTTTCATCATGTATATAATTAGTTATGATTTTCTAAACAACCCTGTATCAAAATTTGAATGTTCTGGTCCGCAATCCAATGTCTGGTCTGACTCCTGTCAGAGTCAGGCGCAGAACAACAGATCGCGACAGCCCGATATGTCGCCTTCTGAGGTCTGATTGCGACAGCCTACCCGTCGCATTCAGAAAGCGACAGGTGAGCCGTCGCTATCCCTGTGCATGTCCTGTCGCGACCCTTTCCCGCCTCTGTCGCGTTCACAAGGCCATCGCGACAGTACCCATGTCGCGATCTGCCTACCCCTGTCGCAATCCTCATTGACCTATGTCGCCTTCACAGGATTTTGCATGAAAACCCATAAAAATTGTTACGCCTTTTTAACAGTCATGCACGCAGTAAAAACACATGTTTTACATGGAACTATATTGAATGCTTTAAAATACATATTCACGACATCTTCCATCTACAATTTCATGACACATGTACACACTTGGAACCATCCAAATATGGCTTAATTGGCATGAACTTGTGACATAATTTATCTGGTAATTTATGCAATTAAATTGCCTTACTTGTAAATGAACTTGTCCTCGATTTTCGCGTTGTTTTGAAACACCGATCTCGACGCTCCACTGTTCTAGAATTCCTCTAGAACGTCGAGCACTTGTTTCTATAATTGCCTCTTTCTTGATTTGGACGAACTCTCTGTCGGATACTCCTTCCGCCGGACTAGTGAATCCTTGTTCAAGGCCTCCATAAGTCTCCTCTGATCATGAATTCCCACATGGTCGACGAGCCGGTTGTACCCTAACACCCATTACACCTTTAGGGATCGATACGATCCAAACGGCTATTAGAAATTCGCTCTTATCTTAAATCACGCCGAACCTATGGACCTGTGCATAACAAGGCCAGTGGTAGGGTCGTGAGTTCCACCTGACTGCCAACACCATGTGCGCGTGTTGTGCAACTGTTACTATCGCTGGTTACTCGGAAAGTTACGTGCATTGTCCCTTAGATCTCATCTATACTCGACTCGCTCATCTATTCACGTTCACTCTACTATCTCGTCTATTCATCTAGTGATCTCATCTATTTCTTGGTACTCTCCATTTTGCCATTAAATGATTGATTGTCTACGATAAAAACATGACTATGCTAGGCAACATTATAAGGGCCTGATCTGGTCCTTGGGAGGAGCACCTGAAAGGCTATAACTCGCGGGGGTCTAATGATCTGGGTGATGGCATACACCTAACGCATGAACACGCAAGATTTGATCTATGGCAATCAATTAATCAACCAGTCAATTATTGTTTTACTTGAATCTCGTGGTTGAAAGAATATCGACCACACTTGCTATCGTGACTTGTGCACTGTTGTGCAACTTACTTGTTATCTTGTTATACGGCCAATCCGATATCAACACTTGTCGTGCTATACTTTCGTGCATTGTGCTATTGTTTCTCGTTACCGTGTACCAGTACTTTCTATATGTTTCTCGTTACTCTCTTTAATTATCCTGCTTTATAAGACATTAATCACTTAAAGCTTGCTTGATCCTGAGATTTAAGTCCTACTGGGCGTTATCGCTCACCTGCGTTATTTGTCGTTGTGTTCTCAGGTGAGACCGAGGATGAACCATACACTCAAGAGGACGGGAACAACCTGGAGTGATGTCTTGAGTACCCTAGCGTCCTATTGTTATATTTAGCATTGTAGTAGTTAGGTTTGAAGTTCAGTCTTTTGCTTTATTCCAATGTAATCGGCCCAATAGGTTGGCTCTGATATTAGTGGTTGTAACTAGACATTTGAAAGATTATTAATGAATGAAATTGTTTTAGTATTTATTCTTGTTCAAATGGTTTGATGTCTAGTACTCGCTCTATACCCGTTCACTTGCAACTGCCTTCGCGCTCTGATATTCCGCGTTGGGGCGTGACACAAGGTCTTCATCAAATTCGTTCTACTCTTCTTCAGCTTCGTCCTCGAAGTACAATCACCATGATTGGTGGTTTGTGCCCAAAGTTATAGTAGATTATTTTTCATCTTCTCTCCCATATCATGATCTACACATACGAGATTATCGTGCGTGCCTTCCACAACCCAAATGAGGGCATATCTCTTCTAGGCCTCTTCATGAAAGTTGTTCCCCATGACTTTCTCTACAAGTTCCAATTAGAATCACGTCAAATGAAGGTATGTGCTTAAAGATACAGTGGATTATTCTTAACATTCTCTCTCATATCGTGATCTAGACCAACAGTGAGTACGACCTCTCTACAGCCTGAAAGAGAATGATCAAGTATTTGGGATCTTCATGAAAGTTGTTCCTGGCATGCTCCTCTAACCACACAAATAGGAAGCACCTCAATCCAATCTTTGTGCTTTGAGTTATCATTTTTCTTTCTTTTCCCATTCTTCTGCATGCATGGTACATAGATGCGCCCTCTCTCTCATCTCCTTGCTTTAAACACATTCATAGATCACACCCACATCTAAACTTAGCCAAAAATGGGTTTACCAACCCTTCCCTGTGAGTTCTATCCCCATATTCATGATGATTCTTCAAAGGGGACAAATTTCTACACTTCTTTAGTTCTAATCAGCTTTCTCTTTGTCTTTGTATATATCCCTTTGTTTTGCAGGCACAAATAACAAGGAACATGAGGCCCTTCATCCTTGGCTTGTCGAGGAAGGAGGAATAAGCTTTCCACATCTCTAACACATCAGAGCATTCACGCGATCATGATCCCAGACATGCGTCATCTCCGACTGACACGTCTCTGTCCACGGGTCATCTTCTTCATGTTCCAAGGTAACTTTGCTTGACTTTCTTATCGTATCTATGCAGTATACCTTGGTGGCGATCACAAATGTTCATATTTTTGGCGATCACAAATGTTCATATTTTCATATCTCTTTGAGATACCAATATTATCCCTGGTGTAGGAGGGGTCACATCTCTGTGATTACACTTTTTGGCGATCGCATCTCCGACCGACACGTTTCCGTCCACGAGTCATCTTCTTCATGTTTCAAGATAACTAGCTTCACTTTATTGTCGTATCTATGCGGTATACCTTGGTGGCGATCACACATGTTCATAATTTCATATCTCTTTGTGATACCAATATTACTCCTAGTGTAGAAGGGTCACATCTCCGTGATTACACGCGCAAGTTGGTTGTGTCGTGCCATACTAGAAATCTTTTGATCTCCAATACGGTTTGACAAAAATAGTGTTTATTTATTTATTTTAAAATTTAAAAACTTAGAGTTTATTGAGATAAATCGGATTTGTATAATACGGTACACTCAGAATAGTACGATACTAGGCAAAATTTAGTTTGACCCAATTCAACGATTCGGCCAACTTTAGTAGAAGACATCTAAATAGTAATCACATGACTAAAAACTAATCATAAAAAGATGAGAGAGAACAAAAAAACTTAAAAGAGATTTTTACAAATTATCCTTGACATTATATGATATTTCAAATGACACCCTCCTCAGACTAATTGCCCTGAGAAAAAAGTATTCAACCATTGAATATTCTATCTATGTTCCCCTTAGTGTGTTTTAGGATAGAAATGCCCTTGGGAGTTGGGAGAGGGAACAGAGAGTGGGGTTCCCCTCGGCATAGGGCGGTGCGGGGACACTGGCGCCAGAAGAGGGGGTTGGTTTCTACTCCGACATCATTAGTGCAGCTACATCTCATGGAGCTGTAGTACTAGAAGATTCACAAGGCTGAGTTCTAGAACCCCTACTGGACTGGGTCCCCTTTTAGTTGCACAGATTCTCCTCCAAGCTCCCAACCCCCAACCTCGGCAAAGAAGATCTTAAAACCCAAAGAACGCCTACTTCAAGAAGGTGCTTCAATTTCACGCTAGCAAACCCAGGCACTGTCCTCCTCCAGGAAAAACAATGGAGGGAAGTTCTGATTCACATCAATTTGCCGTCGAGCACTTGAGGTGGTTCCTACTCGATTAAAGACCCGATCTAAATATATCAGTGAAGAAGATTGAGGGGATTTGGATTATAGCTCCAGGTGGAGATATTGCTTAGGTTAGACTTCCAAAGTCCCCACTTTTCTTCTCAATTTCTTCCAAGATCAAATCTTTCTTTGTTATTATTTTTTCAAACTGGGAACAATTTATAACACTTTGGGGAAGGGAATGGAAATGAGATGAGAAATTATATATATATATATATATATAAGATAAAATCGTAGGTGGATGGATGAAGAGATCAAGATGAAGGAAGATATGGCTTCCTATAGGATGCCGAACATATGGGATGGCTTCCCTAACCCCTACCATGGTGATCAAGAAGTTGATATCTCCGATTACTCCCAACTGCAGCAACATCAAGAGCAGATGCAACAAGCTTCTCGTTGTAATTAGGACAGTTCAATGCTCTTTAATTGCTATAGTTGTAGGCAACAACATTACAGAGGAGATACATATACAGTCGGCCTCGCAATTCAACACGGGGTGGGGGGGAGGTGGTTGTAATATCCCAAGGTATAAAATGATAAATAAGTAAGAAACAATTGAAAAAACGTAATGCAGTTTGTGGACGGAAGGAGAGATCAAATAATTTTGGATCTATCTAGACCTTAATTGAAAATACGCTAAAGGATACTGTTATTGGTAAAAGATTTGATAATGGTAAATAATAATGATATTTTTAAAGGATCTTACAAAAGATAAATAATAAGAGTAAGGGATATTACTAAAGATAAGTATATTGGTAAAGAAAGAGGATAGGGATATGGATATATCCTTGTTCACATTAAGCCGAGAACTAAAGAAGAAGGAAAAATATAAATGCAAATAGAAAGGGCATATCTACAATTATAAAAATATGGGGTTTTCATGTAATTGTCAAAAAATTTAGAGACCCCAGTGAAAAATATAGAGATCCTTTAGACTCCATTGGAGAAATGGACATATCTACAATTTCTAAAAGTCAAAGGTTAAAATGCTAATGACAAAAAGTTAAGGGATTAAGTGAAATAATATTTAAAAAACCTAAAATTCCTAGAAAAATAAAAAATTCTCTGGAATGTCTTGGAAAGGGACACTTGTCACCTCCAGATGAAACCCTAACCAAAGGCTAGGATTTCACCACCTACGGGGTTAACATGTCCCCATCTTAAGGGCCCAAGGGGGACGCCCCTTCCCTTTCCAAGGAGGAACCAAGGGTAGGCCAGTAGAAAGAGAGGAAGGAAGGAAGAAGAGCGTACGTTCTTGTAAAGTCCTGCCAGTAGGTAGGTTCTTTTAAGTTAGGTCTAGATCTCTAGTGAGTGAAAGTGCTGCTAGTTGTGTTTTCCGATTCCTCGTTACGTCGGAGCATTGTCAGTTTGATTTCTCGAAATTTCTCGCTACGTCGAAATGTTGCTGATTCATTTTCTCGGAATCCCTCTCTATGACGGAGTTCTGCCATCTTGTTTTCTCAGGATTTTTCGCTATGTTGAAACTATGTCGGTCTATTCTCTTGAAACCCTTCTCTATGTCGGGACTCTACTGGTTTGTTCTTTCGAAACCCTTCTCTATGTTGGAATATTGTCAAATTGATTTCTTGGAATTCCTCTCTATGCCGAAATATTGTCGGATTCTTCATTAAGGATCCTTCCCCATGCCAGAATGTTGTCAGATTGTTTAGTGAGGATCCTTTTCCATGTCGGAATGCTGTCAAATTGTTCAATGAGAATCCTTTCCTATGCTGACAATCTGTCGATTTAACTCCACAGAATCCCTCTCTATGTCGATATGTTGCTCGGAATCCCTCTCTATCCTGGGATTTTGTCGGATAGTCAAGTTGAAACCCTCTTATATGCCGGGACTCTATCGAAGTGAAGTATGCTTCCTCTATCATTAAAGCTTCTGCAGCCTTCGGGTCTTCAGGTAGATTCCTTCTTATCCTTTCTAAGTCATCAGTTAGTAGTTAACAATGTTAATGACCTTAATTTTGATATAATCTTTGTGTAACTCCCTTCTGTGCTCCTTGCCGTGACCTAATGTGCTTCGTTAGTAATAACCTTTTATTAGATCCTTATTAATTTCTTGATTAGTACTCTTAATGTTATTAGTGAATATAAGATTAAGTGTTAATAGCCTTAGTTAGTACAACATTGAGTGAATTTCCAATGAAGTGTTCCTATGATTCATGATCAGCATCTTTCGTGGCTTCTATTCTGACCGTAGTTCCGTAATAATTTGTGTTATTGATTCCATGTCTAGAAGACACAATCAATGTTTAATAGAGCATTGGTTTAGAGTATCCTTGGATTTTCCATCATTGTGTTAATCATAACTCTAGCTTACATGTCTCCAATTCAATCTTAACTTGGCCTCCTTTTCTGATCTAATTACTATTGTATACTTATTTCCTTGAGATCATTGGCTATTATCTGAACCAACTCTTAAAGTTCTTGGCCATTTAAGTGAAGACATGAACTGTCAGCAAGTGCTTGAATAGGGTCGTGGACCCATGATGGCATTATGTTGGTTAGGGGGCTTGATCTAGTGCCGAGAAGATTTTGAATGCTCTTAGTGCCCAGTGGTACCATATAGAGAGTGATGGCCCGGTGTTTGGCATGCACCACAAATGAGTGTTCTTGATTAACTTGTCTGACAAGTTCAATATATCGTGATTGATTACGTGAAACAACTCATAGTGAATCCAAGTGCTTGATAATCATGAAGAGTTCAGTGGCAAATTCTTGAGTGATCTAGTGTTGCTATCATGGCATCATTGTACAACCTTGTTAAGTGAAATCCAGTGTTCACCACTCCAGTGATCAAATAGTGTTATTGATTGAACTCGTGCTTGTCTTGTGTAAAAATCTAGTAGACACCACTTTAATGATCATGTACTACTATTGATCAAGCTCGCACTCTTGTCTTGCCATTGTTAATCTTTCCATGTTCTTAATTAATCTCTCGTGTTTGCTTACTCGATAAATCCATTATCGTGACTTACATGTGTGCTATTTGTGAAAAGTGATTAGAGATAAATCTCCTGAGTTATCTAATTCCACCCTAGTTATTTATGATATCATGACAATCTTAAACATATGTGCATACAACTTCTTAATAATGATTAGTTACCAAATTCACTCTGCTAGTTATTTCCAAAATCTTTAGTGTA
The DNA here is from genome assembly GCA_014218235.1 of Colocasia esculenta. Lineage (NCBI taxonomy): Eukaryota > Viridiplantae > Streptophyta > Magnoliopsida > Alismatales > Araceae > Colocasia > Colocasia esculenta. The sequence continues at coordinate 6,355,937 of CM024758.1, forward strand.
TCTACTTATTGAAATCCCTAGTGTATTCTTTCCAGTGATCTCTTCATCTACATTAGTGAAATATTGTTCCACTCTCATTACCCCTGAATTTCTTTAACTTTATTAATTGCTAGTTGTGATTTAGAATTGATTAGGGGTAACTTATTGTGCATTTTTATGCTCATTACATTTTAAACATTTTTCAAAAAATTTTCATGTGTAAGATAAAGTGGTCGAGAAGTGTGCTGAGAGATTGAACCTCAAATGATACAAGTGAGTTTCTCTTTACCTTCTTATTTGTTGCGCCTCGACTTCTTCCGCTGTCGTAAGGTCGGGGCGTGATAGTGGTCATCGGTGACTTTGGCCGGCGGCGAAGGGCGTAGTGCGTCGATTGGGGGTATGAAACTTGGGGTACATGAGACATTTTCTCCTTGAGGTTATTTAACTCTAGTTAGGGATGACATTTCAAGTGGAGACAGAGGAGAGGGTGTATCTGAAAATTATGACAAATTTTGAGGGGTTATTAAGAAATATCAAGATTTTAGGGTGACATTTGGAATGTATAACTATGATTGGGCGCCGTATCGGATCTAAAGGTATGTTATGTTCGTGAACTCTGTTTGGGATTGTAAGGTTGGCCTGATAATGTATTTTTTTTATTTTTAAATTTATTATTATTAAATTTTTGTGCAATTGATTGAACTGATGCAGTATGTTTCTGCTCTTACAATATCTAGAGCTCTTCGGTCTTGTCCAATTCATTGGTCTAGCTAATTATGTACGATTTCAAGGATTATATATACCCATAAAATCTATCATATATATATTCTTAAAATCTTTACATCATATTTTATATCTCCATAATTGAAAAGTCATCAATTACATCTATGTGATTAGCAATTCGTCGAAATAGAAGAAATATTTTGTTAACATGGGAACATAACTATTTAATAAGAGATAAAAATATTAAAATATCTTTTTTTAAAAAGGGAGAGAGATGACTCAGTGGAATCCACTGCGAAGAGTTGACTAGGTGGGGTTGGGGACTAACACTATGGGAAGTTTTTGAGAGAGTTAATAGAAGGCACGATTAGTCTTTTTGCTCTCTAAATTTATTTGTGATTAGGTTAGATGGATGAAATTAGACGGTGGATGCATATATAATTACAATATATAAAATATAGATATATATATATATAATATATAGATTTTAAAGACATAATTAAATATGATATATTTTAAATTATATATATATTTCCCAAAATTAGATTTAATTTAGTTAGCAACCCCCAGCCTCCTCGCAAAACGGATCCAACATGGGCCAACTGCAATCCGCACAGCCCCTTCCATCACCACTTCTTTCCATGGGTTGGCAACTCGTGAGGTTCACTCCAGCACACGCAATGGCTGAACAAAGAGGCCTAATATATATAATGTTTTATTTATTCAATACTAGCCTATTATATGAGAATTAAACCCTCAATATTATCCTTAACAAATTTTCAAAAAAAAATTCTTGTCAATTTACTACTGATGACAGTTGAACTCATGATCTCTTCCTGATGTACATATGGAGTACTATCACTAAGCCACCTCTTTAACGTACGGAGGTCTACATATATACTTGTTCTAGAAAAGGAATCTTTCTAGAATGGATATCTATTTGATATCTACTCTCACATAATATTAAGTAGAGAAAGACTTTATGTACTTGTGGAAGTGCAGAAATATCTAGTCATCTTGTACTTTCTCCCTTTCATTGGCGGGAATCAAGTTGGCACATGGACCTCTCTCTTCTTTTCCACCAATAGGAGGGAGAAAGTACAAGATGACTAAGAGTCTATTTGGTTATATGTAAAATGTTTTACTAGGAAAAAGATTTTCCATGAAAAAAGTTTTACATGGAAATACAAATCGTAATTACCGTTTGGTTGTCAATAAAATATGTTCTCATATTTGTTTCCTCGGCATCATGCTTGCAGAAAGGGCAGCTGTGGCACCATTCAGCTCAGAAGAGCTCCTTGACGTCGATGGCGGCGGCGGCGGCTGATCCTCCTTGACATCGGATACTTCGCCGGCGTCTGCACCATCCTCTACTGCTTGTGGACCGGAGTCTGCCGCCAGAAGAAAGTCCAAAACTCAGTCAAACGAAATACACAGGAGGAGGAGGAGGAATCAAACCCCACCACCAAATTCACTCCCTTACCTCGTCGGCAAGGAAACCAACCCCCACCCCTTTCCATACACACAATTGCCCTCCCCCACCCAGCTGATCTGCTCCGCCGAAAAAGCAGCGGGAGAACAGTGAGGGGAGGAAGACGAAGAAGACCAGTCCCCCACCATGGAGGAGCAGCAGTGACGCCGGCAGGGATCTGCTCCCGCCCTCCTCGTCTTCTTGGGAGGAGGAGGAGGAGCCGGAAGCGGCGCCTGTAGCCGAGAGGACCATATGGATGACGCCGCCCGCGGCGGCAGCTGCTGCTACTGCAACCTCTGTGGGGATGTTGGCTTCCGCAAGGCCCTCCTCCCCTGCGGGGCACGCGGCTGCTCCCGTCTCCAGCACACGTACCCACCGACCTCCATCTTCTCCCTTCTTCTTCTCTTGCACGGCTCCTGACCCTCCTCCCCGGCCCCGCCCTCAATTGCCACTTCGTGCAAGTACTGTGGCAGTAGGTACTGCCCGAGATCAACTGCCGGCTAGAAGAAGAGAGGGGTGCGGAGGAAGAAGAGGAAGAACAAGAGGACTCGAGCAGGAAGAGGAGCCGGAGGGCGCCCCCCTCCCGCTCCTTGTCACCGCCGGACATCAAGCAGCAGGCGCCGCCCTCCCCAGAAAGATCAACCGACAAGCAAGGGAAGACCGCCTGCCACCGCGAACAGAGGAGAGGAGAAGCCGGGGAGGGACGGGGGCTGCGGCGGGCGTTCGGAGGAGCGCTCCGTGTGCGACGGCCGCCGAGAAAGATAGAACCTGCCTGGGAGCCGTCCGAGCGCAAAATCGAGGGCAAAACCCGCCTAGGTGCCGTCCACTTTTTCTGAACCGAAAACGGCGTTCGGGATTTCTTCTCGGATGCCAAAATCCGAGAGTTTTGAAGAAAATGTTTTCATGGAAAAAATTTTCAAGCAACCAAATGACCATTTTCATGAAGTTTTCGGGAAAACATTTTCTTGTGTGAAGTTTTACCGGGAAACAAACAGACCCTAAGTATTTCTGCACTTTCACAAGTGCATAAGTCTTTCTCTATCAAGTATTTGCTCGCTATCCATCTTTAGATAATGGTTGAGTCATCCACCACCATGTGATACTCTTTTTTTTGGTAACGAAGAAATCCCGCCCCGTGTGATTTTGTGGGCTCAGAGATTGGTGTTCATAAACTCCAAGGTCAGGACTTGGCAGCTCCTACTTTCCCTGTACCCATATTGCCCTTATCCCACTTGACTGAAAAAACTCCGGATCTAAGCAAGAGGTCCCGAGTTCGATTCTCGAAGGGGGGGGTTTACCGTTTACCTGATTTACATGTAATCTTCGAGATGTGTAGATCCTCGTGCAAGTTTTAAGTATCTCCCATTTTTTAGGAAAATAATTTGTTGTCCACGTATGATAGATATTTGTCCGATATCCACCCTTATAGTGATTACCCATTTCGTATTTGCATTTACGTAGTAGTAAGTCATGTATCACTATACGGTATTTGCCCCATGCAAGTTTTAAATATTTTTTATATTTTAAGAAAATAATTTATTATCTGCATGAGATAAATATCAGTATGATATTCATCCTCACATAATAATGAATATCCATTCGATATCTACTATCAAATAGTGGTGGAATCTCCCACTACTATTCGATACTCGCTTCATACAAATTTTAAGTAGCTCTAATCTTTCAGATGTTGATCGCTAGTTGATACCTTGTGACTAGTTGCACTGATCTGATCTGATCTTAGTTTTGAAACTTTAATTGATGCGTCACGTGTAGAAATTAAAGAGATGGATTGGAAAAGTTGCCTAATTAAAATTTTTTATATGACTATCTAGAAGGCGAGCATATGACATACTGCATCTTATATAATACACGGAGATTTAAAGATTTATGATATACTGCATCTTATCTTAAAAAAATAAAATATATAGTTATATGATATTATGTGAACTCTAACAAACTTTTGAGATTGTATCGGATAAGAGAATTCACTTTTTTTGGACTCAAATTTAGTATTCACCAATAGACATACATAACCTCTTGATTTGTTTATGAAGTGCCAATTGTGTTTGTTGCCAATGATCGATGATGTAATATATTTTTATTTGTTGGAGAAATTTTGAAATAGGAAATGGAACTAAATAACTAATGCCCACTAGGTAATTGCATAATGTCTCCAATGCCCTCCCTTATTTGTGACATTGGATGCTTCTCTATTGACACCCACCGGAGCATTTATAGCTTTTCCTTCCTATATTAACAATTTGGGTGGAGAAGCCAAAAATCTCAATGAGGGGGAGAAAGAGAAGCCACCAATGGCAAAAGAGGTAAGGAGGGAGCTAAGGCCAAACCTCTGACACTATTCGTGTTTGATATCAGAATAGATCGGAGATAAAGTAATTTTAAAAATATCTTCAAATTTTTAAAGTTACTCTCAATTTATCTTTGATTCATTTTAATACCAAACAGTCCTTAAATTTTTGATAAGAGCTATCCATGGATAAGAAAGGGAGTTTAAGTCTTGAGTTAGTACTTAATTGGACTTGATAAGAGATTATTGGTTAACCTGGAATAACCAAGTTAACCCTCTTTTATTTATGGATAGATACTTTTTATATTTTTTATACATCTCACTATCTTTTATATATATTTCACTATCTATCTCGTGAACTGTGTAATTTTTTTATTTCTTTTAAAGATAATTAGATTTAGAGATGAAGAGTTATCTACTCAACCCTATTTTATTTTCAATATAAAATGAGTTAACTTACTGTTTAATTAGAGAGAAAGAGATGGCGGAGAAGGATAAGTCTACACACACTACTCATTATCTATTTGAAAGAAAAAGAGTGAGAGAGACCCAAGGAGAGATGTCATCATCCAATCTTCTTGCCAACTAAACAATCCATGCTTATCATTTAAGAGTTCTTGCAAGAGAAGTAACTCTATATATATATATATATATATATATATATATATAACCCACATAGTGCTCAACACCAGGAGGTCAAAAGTTGAGATATTCATTAGGATACAAAAGTAGTACATTCTTTGGCTTCTTTGATAATTAGATAGTATATCTAGAGATAGGCTATTATTTATAGCTTATCTCTATCTCTATTTATCTCTTTATTTAGTCTAATTGGATAGTTTATCAAGAGATAAACTATTAGGAATAATAACATTTATCACCTATTAGATGTTATCATATGTAGTGGAAGGGTGAGATAAAAGTCATTACTTTTGTTATCAGAGTTTATCCTGAATAACTCAATTCTCAATCATCTTTTTAATTATTAGATATGATAAATGAGAGATACCTATCAAAGTAGCTCTTAATACGTGAACTTATAAAAAATGGAGATTCATAGACATAATAAAAAATGTGATTATCAAAATAACATTGCAACTAAAGAGAGATAAATTATATCAGATTAACTATCCCCAATATAATTTATCTCGTTATCAAAGTACATAATTATGTTTGGTATCAAGATGGATCAGGAATAAAGTGAGCTGATCCATCCCCATACCAAACATTAGCTTATCTCTACTTGTCTCTTTATTTAGTCTGCATGGTTGATCTAAGGATAAACTATGAGGGGATAATAATCTTTATCACCCATTATGCGTGGTGAAAGGGTGAGATAGAGTTATTAATCTTTATCGGAGTTTATTCTCGATAAATCCTGAATATATTATCTTAGTTTTTTTAATCATCTTTTTAATTATTAGAGATTATAAATGAGAGATAACTCTTCTATATCCGATTATCCCATTATTAAAGTAGCCCTTAATATGTCCATTTATATTAAATGGGTCTCTCTTTAGCCGGTTGGGTAGAGGATTACATATTCTAGTTATTTTAATCAAAAATTACTTAACCTATATTTTAAAATAAATGAGTTTAGAAAGAAAAAATGATCAGACCCAGAGATTAGGAAGATTTAAGATAACCCTAGATACATGAGATATGCTAACCCCTTTACCGTAAAGGCTTTACCGTCACTTATCCATATTTTAACTCGGTTAAGCTAACTCTCCCGCCAAAGTGCCTCTAATCTTAGACGCATAGGCAGATTTACATATAATTTAGTGGGGTCACGTGATCTTATTAGATTTTTAAAATTTTATTAAGAAGATCAAAAAAATTCATTATATCAACTATGGTTAGAAGTTTTTTTAAATAAGATGACCCTATTAAAATTTCAAAATAATTTATAAATACATCTTATTTATTGAGGTGACTCACTAAATAAAATTTTTACGCCATTACTTACACGTACCCCTCCCTAACCTCTCCCCATGTGCAGCGTGTAAACATTTTTGCTCCAACACAAGGACCGAAAGTTTCCATCTTGATGCGCTGCCCATTCGGGCACGCGGCTGAGTCAGCATTTTATCCACTCCGGATAGGATTGAGAAATACTTCGATCCACATCCAATGATGTGCTTCCAATGGACGGACGCCAAGTGGATAATTTGAGATGACCTGGCGTTCACCCATTGGATATGCTCCAGGTGCGCACCCAGTAATACTCGTGGGGATTTGGACAGCACGTCGACACCACGGCGCTTCTCGCGGTCCAGCCGGGGGGCCCACCCGTGTGCGTTCTCTTTCCCCCCACTGCCTAATAGCGCCTACCGGCCCCCTCTTAACTAACTCTTTTTAACCACGGTTAAGCAGGGAGGGAGGGGAGTTACTTGACCATTAACCATGGTTAAGCATGCAGGCTTCCCCTTAAGTCCACCCTTCTTCTCCACCTCTCTCTCCCAGTCTGTACCCATCCGACTACCTCTCGCTCTTTCTGGTTTCGTCTCAACACGATGGCGGCACCTCCTCTGTCCTCGTCTTCCTCCGCCGCCTCAGACCACATGCGAGACAGGGCCTTCCGGCGATCCTTTTCCCTTTCTTCGGCCAGGTTCTCCGCCACCTGTGCTGCTTCACCGGCGGGCGGCCACTGTCACTACTATGCTTACCCTCGCAGCAGCGACGGAGCGGGCGCCGGAGCGGCGGCCGTTGGCACCCTGTACGACGTGCTGGGTCTGGCGGCGGGGGCCACGGCCCGGGAGATCAAGCAGGCGTACCGGAGGCTGGCGCGGGCGTGCCACCCGGACGCGGCCGGGGGCGGCCGGGAGGGCGCGTCGGCCGACGAGTTCATGCGGGTCCACGCCGCCTACGCCACGCTCTCCGACCCCAACAAGCGCGCCGAGTACGACCGCCGAATGGTGACCTCCGCCGCGGCCCGCCGCCCCCCTCCTTTCCACTACCGGCCCTCTTCCTCCTCTGCCTCCTACTACTCTCCTCCGGCGGCGCCGTCCTCCTCTTCTCCTTCGCCCCGTTTCCCCGGGCGGACGTGGGAGACCGACCAGTGCTGGTAGATCGGCGCCGGCCCATCCATGGAGTTCCACAGCTTCCCAAGACGACGAGGACACGAGCGAGGTCGGAGGTGGCGAGCCGCAACGTCGGAAAACGACCAGTGCTGGGCCATGGTGGTCCACCCACAGACACCGCAGGTCCATGGTAGATCTGCGCCTCCCCTCCTCCCTCGTCCATGGTGGCCCATCCACAGGTCAGACACCGCCGCCGCGTGGTCGGAGGGGACCGTGTGGGTGGTGCTTCCCGTCGGCTCCGGTGCTGTACTTCTCCATGGCTGACATGTGGGTGGAAGAGAGGAAGCAGCGGTGGTGGTAGTAGTTCTTGCAGTAGCAGCATGGCAGGTGGTGAATATATAGAAAAAAAATAAAATAAAACAATTATTTGTCTGGTCTTCTTGGGACGTGTTCTTGTTATTGCTTTGTTTTTACAACGTATATGTCAATTTTTGGATGGTCTCTCAACTATTTTTCTTTTTTCTAATCAAGAAAAAATTTTCTCAACTATTTTTCTTAATGACCTTAAAAGTTAAAAATATTCCTTTTTCTCACACAATTTAGGACCTTATTTATAATGGGGTAACTGGAATATATTAATAATGCTGAGCTACAAACTTTCTTTAATGTGAACTCTATCCAATATTGCTAATTAACCAACTCCTATGTGTAAATTTTGTCCAATAGAAAGAGAGAACTTTGATTTTTTATTTTTTTTATTTTTTTGGGTATGTGTGTGGTGAGTGAGAGATGCTCTCTGTTAACTCTGTCACAGACTCACAGTGGCCTCTAAAATTTGTAAGATGTTGCCAGGGCTCTGGCCAAGTATAGACAAAAAAGTGGTCTGTGACTGTGACTGTCCTCCTTTACTCATGTGACCACTGCCAACTTGAAATTTTGTTCATATATTTATCTTTTTTTAAAAAAAAATTAATAACTCATTCTTTTAATTCAACTTTTAACACACCATCACTAGCTAGACATGTACCACAATATCCTTATTAATGAAGTTTGCATTATACATTAACTTCTCTTATTGGGTTCTCAATGATCACCCACGTACGTGGCATCTATGTGGTGTTTAAGCGGATTGACAACTATCATGTTCACTTGGAACTTTAAATTTATTCCACTAGTTTAGAGTACACACACATATGTATGATATATATATTTGAGGAGTATATACGCATACAAAATCCAACTAATCAGTGTTAGTTACTACCACATCCCTTCTTGAATCAACATAAGCTTTCAAAATTTGAGACAAACATGAAAAGGACATATTGCTAAAAGAAAGGAGAAAACATGTAATTGTGAGTTTGATAATATGAGTATATTTGTGATAACCCAATTAGTTAATTGACCTAACAATCGTACTATTTTGATAGTAGTCTCAGGATGTGTGACTTTCTTAGGAAAACTTAGCTCTGATGCATTTGTGACGACCTAACCAGCAAACTGACCCATCAACCGTGCTAGTTGGAATACTTTACAGGAAGGTCACCCATTTTAGGACTATCATCAACTGAGCACGCTTAACTTCAGAGTTATTTTCCTACTCGAGCTCTAAAAATGACTAGTTCGAGTTGTTGGTAGTTTGCTGATTTAATCTATTTAACATATTTTTTATATGAAACGTTACAATCTACCCCACTTATATAAGCGACGTCCTCGTCGCTAGATACATATAACACACAATCAAATTTCAGACATGCAGGATTTTAAATATAGCCCCCACAAGCTCAAAAGGTGGCTTCCGTATGTAGCACTTTGCGCCGTTATGATCTCAAGAGGTGGCTCCATAGCGTAGCACTTTGTCTTATGTGACATTTAATTCCTGCACTTCCGATTAGGTAAGGTTCTGATACCATTTATGACGACCTAACTAGCAAACTGACCCAACAACCGTGCTAGTTGGAAGACTTTCCAGGAAGATCACACATCCTAGAACTATCTCCAACTAATTAAGTACGTTTAACTTCAGAGTTCTTTTCCTACTCGAACTCCGAAAATGACTAGTTCGAGTTGTCGATAGTCTGTTGATTTGATCCATTTAACATATTCTTATATAGAACGTTATAATATGGATTAGAGAGTTTTCATCTTCATTATGCCCCGTTTGATATCTAGATAGCCATCTTGTGCTAGGAGCCTAGCCTATCCACCTGATCAATAAGTTTGTTCCCACTTAAGTAACTTAAATAGTGGGGAAAATTCAAATAAACTTATTATTCAGAACAAACCCATGATAACCTATTTTATTGAATCTATGGGTTTAAATATTCTATGTTATTTCTAACCTAGCCTATCAAAGACGAAAACCTACAATCTTGAGTTTTCCCTCTTTAAGACTATCCTATCTAGCTAGTTATCAAAGGGTGTCTTGGCTATATCCTTAACCAGTGATGAATCATCTTGCTCCTATCCATTGTGGTTATCTCCCACAAATTAGGTTATCTCCCACAAATTAGAGTAGCTTTTTGTAAGTTTTCTTCCTTCTATGCTTTATCACTTGCCTCTCCATGGTTGGTGCACACTTGCAACCCCTTCTCAATGTACCTGCCTTCTCAGTGCCACCACCAAAAACACCTCCTCATAACACATGCACTTGCCCTCTCAATGCCACAAACACATGCACTTGTCCTCTCAGTGCACAAGTACACCTCCAATTAACATAAGGAGTTTGGGAAGAGCCACCATCAGCATGACTGCAACCCCTTGGCTTTTCCACACCAAGACACTATATATTCATATACTTAAACTTAATTACTTGTTGCAATATACATATAAAACTAGAGAAACACTTATTATCATTCTATTTTTCAATCCATAATGCCTTCAATTATCATTCTATTTTTCAAAAAAATCTAATTGACTTACCTTTTTGGTCCTTTGTCCCACGATAATAGTAAGTAGGATAAATAATCAAATAAGTATAACACATAATTTCTAAGTGGGACTTGCCCCCCACTTCTTTGGTCGTAAGTGGGAAAATAACTAGTTAAGTGAGATAAATAGAATTTATGAAAAAATAGAGAAGTAATTAAAAATATTTTGTGATGAGGTCAAAAGCACCCAATCACATCCAAGATGGGTAGAAAACCTCTTCAAAATGTTGGCATTATAGGCATGACTAATCTTTGGGTTTAAAACCTTTTATCCTTCGTCTTCTTCTGTTTTCTGACTCACGTGAATTGGAGCCACTAAGAAGAGCCATTGTTGGGTTGAAAGCTGGCTAGCTAGGCATGTCTTTTAATTAGAGCAAATATATATGTTCGACCTTTGTTCCTTAATTTCTTCATATATTTTTATTTAAATGAAGACATGCCTAGCCATAACTCATTTATTTAGGCATCGTTTGGGAGAACCATGAAAAAAAATCTGAAATTTAAAAACTCTAACAAATCAATGTAGATTCCAAATATTTTTGGGTGTCCTGAACTTTTGTGTGGGGTGAATTTTCCTATAAAGAGAGAGAAAGACATAAGATATATAGACGGACGATCCGCTTTCTCAAAAACAATTAAGAGGCCACTTGAGGACTCGGTTGGGTCGATCGGTAGAACTCTTGCTTAAAAAGTAGGAGGTCCCGAATTTGATTCCTGGGGAGGTTTACCTGATCTACATGTAATCCTCAAGGTGTGTAGGTCCGGAGTTTTTTCGATCAAGTGAGGTAAGGACAATACGGGTATACGGAAAGTAGGAGCTGTCAAGTCCTGATCTTGAGTTCACGAACATCAATCCCTGAGCTCACAAAATCACAAGGGGCGAGATTTCCTCGTTATCAAAAAAAAATTAAGAGGCCACTTTTGAAAAATTCAGATCATTGTGATACAACACCAGCAGCCATCTTTTTTTTTTCAAATCTTTTCACCCCGCGGCACAGATGACGATGTACGGAAGCACCTCTGTACGTGCTTTCGCGATAATATATATCGACTTTTGTTGATTTCACTTTTTTAACGAGTGTTTCCAAACACTGTCTAGTCATGAAAAATATAACTTTCTTTAAAAGTTGGTCTATTGTTAAGATGTAGAAATTACAAAAAGGTTTCTAAAAGGAGCTGTTCCTAAGAAAAATTAAGTTAAATAAATAAATCACTGAACTAAAAGTTAATCGAAATAGTAAAAGAGAAGTGGATGATTGAAAGTGCGAATATGCCAAAGAATATTATTGGGTTGTTAGTTTTGACCGTAGAACAATTGTAAAATGCCGTAAAATACTACTTTCCATACCCACATATATTCGAGCATTTTGCAGTACTGTTTTATGCCAAACCAAACAAGAGTCTAGAGGATTTCACTTAATTTCTTCAATGTTCACATTGGAGAGGAGGAACCCAAGTGTATTAGTGATGAAACTAGTGCTGCAAATGGGTCGGGTTCAAAACCGAAAACACAGATTCTGATTTCGATTCTGATAATCGAAATATGGTTCCGATTCCGATAAAATCGGAATGGTTAATTTCGATTCCGTTCTGATTCCGATAACATTATCGAAACAAAAATTTCGATAAGCTAAGGTGTTTACCATAGTTTTACCTTTTGAGTTTACGATAATTTATCGGAATAACCGATACCGATTCCGATTCCGATTATTTTTCAATTTCGATAGCTTATCGAAATATCCGATACCGATTTCCGATAAGCTATCGGTATCATTTTTCGATTCCGAAATTGATAATTTTTATCGGAATCGGATCGAAATATCGGGTTCCGTTTACACTCCTAGATGAAACCGATCTCGAACTCGTAAAGATCATTGCAGATCAATTTTAGATGCCCAATAGGAGCTTGGATCTTGCTGATGAAGAGGAGAATTGAAGCTACCGATATTAGTGTGACGTTAACAAATATATATAAAGTCGTGTCCGAAAAGAGTTTTCGAAATTAACCTATTGACTCTCAAATAAAATATTGATCTGAGAAGGAGAACAAAGAGAACGACTATGTTAAGAAAAGAGAGAAGATGATGACGAAGAAGAGGGAGAGAACAAATTTAGTCGAGATCAAATTTGAAAATCTGAAACTTTGTCCTTTTACTTGTGCCGATATTGGACCGGCTCTTGAGACCAATCAATTAATAATCATACCCATAAACTAGCTAAGATATGTGTATATATAGGATAATAAACATAAAAATATTCTGACTACAACGACAACATATATATTTACAACGCTATTTTCTATTTATGAGTGACATATGTGATAATATTTTAACATTGATGATGTATTTATAAATTTTCACGTAACAAAAGTTTCTGTGATGAAAATCCAAAAAATATTCAACCCATGGAATAATAAGATTGACAAGGATTAATATTATTTTCGCGGCATTTGAGATCTATATATCGCTGATACTTTTAATAAAAATTAATAATGTATTTAAGTATTTATTATAAAGAATGATCCGTAAGCAGCAAAATTTCCAAAATTTTTACTCAAGTTTTTCAGGAAAACAGTTCTTGTAAAAATTAATGGCACAGTTCTTAATTCCCAGATGCAGACCAGCGTACGAGGCTCGGAACCCAACCCCCCTCTCTCTTCTGCAGCAAATCCCCGATTCCACTGCGGACGTGATCTCCGCAGCAATACCGAAGAGGAACCCTAGCTCCCACCCCTCGCAGCACAGCTAGCCCTCTGCTCGAACCCTGGAAGAGGGCCGGCCGCCATGGGCGCCGGGGCGAATTCTAGCTAGCCATGTGCATCGTCTGCCCGGTAAGAGAAAGCACATGAGGCGGAGGACGAGACGGCAGCGAGACGCCACTGCCGGCCACCTGACCACCACCACGTACCTCTCCGCCGGCCACCTGCATGCAGACAAGCATACTCTGCTCCCCGAGTCTGTCTCTGCATGCATGCGCCTGCAGCAGCGGAGACAGTACTGCTCTGGCATCTTCTTCCTGGAAACAGAAGCGAAGCAGAAGAGCAACTCTAAGATCCTCTCTCCTACATCTGTGAATTAATCCATGTCGGCCAGCTAGCTCATCCCATATATATGTGTTCCTGCGTTCTTGGTTATCTGTGAAACTTGCATGATGGCAAGCGAGTCACAGTTGCAGGAGGAGAGAGGGATGAACAGTGAAAAAAGTGGTGTGTAGATTTCCGAGGGCATCTCGTTGTGTAAGTTCTATAGTGGAGATCCTATCAGTATATTTATACTTTAGAGGGAACTCCGTCAATATTCAAAGAGTTTTGCAACAATATTTATTGTATTTTGAGAAAAAAAATTTGTAAAATATCTCTCAATATTGATGGAGTTTCCTCCACCAATATATTGAGGGGAATCTCCACTCTAAGGTAGGATCCACCACACATCTATGTGAGTAGAACAGCTCTTAATTATTTTATAAAATTATGCCGTACTTGTCTTATTTTTATATATTTGTAATAATCTTCTGATATTAGTATACTGTCAAAAATGTACCTAATTAGTTTTGTTGAGTTGAGTAGAGAATATTTCGTTCCTACTCATACAACTAAAGTTTTACATAAAAGTTTTCTTATAAGAAACATATTCGACTGGTATATAATATATATGTTGCCTGAGAGAGAGAAATAGATAAAAATGCAGAAAGAGAGAGAGAGAGAGAGAGAGAGAGAGAGAGAGAGTTTATATTAGATTAATCGCATCTGGAACATTTTTCAAACTTGATTAAAGATTAACTACAGCTAAATAAGACAATGGCAAGAGCATGGTTTTTCTCAAGGGGTTGCAATCTACTAAATTAAACTAAATTAAAACAAGTACATATATATATATATATAAAGATAAGCGGGATAACTTCACAAATAAACTCATAAAGAGAGCATGTTTGCAAAAGTCTGGAACATATATAAGTCTCTAACGCTGGCACGGAGAGGAAAGTTTACACGGATCTGGCCAAAAGCAGAAACAAAGTTCTTCAAGCATTGGAGCAATGATACATTCACCCAGGGAGGGGTACTGAAGCTAAATTATCACATCATGAACAACCCCGCCACCTAATTACCCAAAGGAGGAAAAGTTTAATTCTTCTCATCTGTGATCAAAAGAAACACCTGCTAGATGCTGCATGCCCATCATGAAAAAGTTACAAGTAAAGGGTGCCTCCTCCCTAGCTAGCTGCTAGTTGATAAATCCTAAGAACAAGGCTGCAGCTCTCACCTGAAAGAAAAAGAGAGAGAGAGAGAGAGAGAGGAGATGCCCAGATATGCAGATTCCTGCAAGATGGGTTGCTGCCAAAACGTTCTTCCTCGGCGGGGAAATGACCAAAGCTCTCACATATATATCGTCTCTCTCACACCCTGCACCCTTTGCAGAAAGCTGCATGCTAACCAGAGCTGTAGCTGGACCAGTTAGAGAAGAAAGAATGGGAAAGAAAACGATGGGGATTCCTCAGTGATCATGGGCTTTGGTGGTGGCGGTGGTGGAGGCGGTGGCTGAAGAAGGGAGGTGAAGGGGAGGGCGCCGTCATGGCGCTGTGCGGGGAGGGGAGGGTGCGGCGGCGGTGGAGTTGGGGGAGAAGGTAGGTGCTGGGGGAGGCGGCGGAGGGAGGCAGGGGCGGAGGATGGCACTGGTAGCACTTGGCGAAGAGGCCGAAGGTGTCGACCTGGTGGACGAAGTTGGTCATGCTCGCCCAACCCCCGAAACCGAAGCCCACCAGCAGCACCCACACCACCACGAACGCGTTGATGGTGTACGCCCCCGCCCACCTGCCCAGGTACCTCGGCGGCGGCTCCACCGCGTTCTGCAACCAAACTCATCACCATCTTGTAAGCTAGCAATAACAGTGCTAGAGAACAATGACGTGCATGCACTGATCAGAGAGAGAGAGAGGTTCTAATCCTGTATATATATATATAAACAGACCTCGCGGGCGGTGGCGGAGCGGAAGGTGAGCATGTGAGCTAGGGCGGGGATGATGTAGACGGTGAAGCTGACGAGGAGGGAGCCGACGGCGGAGTTGATGGGGCCGAAGAAGGGGAAGATGATGGCCAGGAACCAGATGGGGACGACGACGGGGAGGCGGGCGGCGGCGCGCTTGCACATGCTCCGGCACTCGTGCATCCCGATGGCCTTCTCCCACACGAAGTACAGCGGTGTGCATGCGAACCCAAACGTTATAAACTGCACCATCATGATTAGCGCCACTTTGTGCTGTTAGCATCCATATATATGACCAAGAACAAGAAGAACCAGAAGAAGAAGACAGTAATGGGTGTGTTGGGTATGTAGATATATGCACCTGGTGGATAAGCATGAGGACGACGGCGGCGTCCCGGAAGGAGGACTTGGGGAGGAGGGCGAAGGCGTTGGAGTGGTTGAGGAGGGCGTCGCCGAAGGCCCAGTAGACGGACGCCGCCGACGGCAGCGTGAGGGTGAGCACGTACACCGTTGCGAGCAGGTAGATGGCCTTAAACTTCTGCGGCTTCCACATCGCGTGCATGATCTCCCTGCACAACCAAAACCCCTTCCCCATTAAAAACTTCTTAATTAACTCATCACGCTTGCATCCATCGGCCTGTGTTCTTGACAAGATTAATGGAATAACATCCTTCTGCACAGCGGTACTTTCTTCAGAACGTATCTGGGCAGGTGTATGTGTGTTCCTTATCAGAGCTCGTGTTCCAAGCGACTGGTTTGGGCTAGAGAGAGAGAGAGATTAGAGAGAGAGAGGGAGGCAGCCTACGGTCTCTGCATGCATGCCAAGGGTGCATCTTGTAGGACAGACAATAAGGAAAGATCTCCATCCCCTGTCAAGGTTCGCCGTATCGACCGGACGACCGTACCGTATTCTCCGTGGTACGGTACGTATCGAACCGTACCGTACCGTTGAGATACGGTGGAAAATTGACATGTTGTGTTAAAACTCATTTTGTACCTTGTAAACCCATTCAAATAATATCCATTTGTGTTGAAATTTAGCTATAAACTAATGTAATAGTTTACAAATTATGGTGATTTTAGTTTAATTTTAAATTTATTTTACACTGGGTGAAAAATCATCCGAAAAATAGTTGTATCGGCTTAATATCGAAATCTGTACATCAACAATTCCGGATATTTATATTTCTGATATCACCCTATTTTTCTGAAAATTATGGTGTTCTCAAAATTATTTTTGTTACGTTTTTTGATGTCGCCTTGTTGGAGCGCGCACTTCTGAGTATGACATTGGGCTATCATTTATAATGTAATTAATCCTAGATATTAATAAAATTACTATAATTTGTATCATCTCTTAATTAGTTTATGTTTGAAATTTTATCTCAATTAGACACTAATTACCACTTAAGTGCAGACAGAGTTTGTCGCGGTATGGCGAACTCCTGTGCGCGTACTTCAACGGGACGACATTTGGTTTTGAAAATAAAGTCAAATATGAAGTCATCATAATTACTAAAAAAATGTACTGGTTATAAAATATAAATATCATAAGTTATTATGATGTATAGATGTAAAGATTAGGTCGACCTAATGATTTTGGGGACAGTTTTTACTTGACAAAAAATTAATTTAAAAAATTAAACTAAAATTATTAAAATTTGTATCACATATTAATTAGCTTATGTTTGAAATTCATCTCAATTATAACCATTAGATCCCTTAAATGTTGAGATTAAGTCGATTTATTAATTTTTGAGATAATTTTTACTTGATAAAAAAATAATTTAAAAAATTAAACTAAAATACTATAATTTGTATCATCTCTTAATTAACTTATGTTTAAATTTTTATCTTAATTGAACACCATTTACATCATTTTAATATACTTAATATAAAAAAATTATGAAAAAAAAATTAACCCGGGTCACCCCATTGGGGTGACCCGACCGTGCCCGGGTGCCGCTGGCGCCCGGGCACGGTACGGTACGCCTGTGCCGCCCCGGTTTGGGCGGCACGGGCGAACCATGTCCCCTGTGCCTGCAAAAAGCCCCGGCTTTCGCTCAAACTTTGCGTCTTTGACCAACCAAAAATTGAAGTGCTCGCGAGGAGTACTACGTGCGTACCATCGCGGGGGGCTTTTAGATTTGAAAAAGATGGTGGCTTTGTGTTAAATCGAACACAAAAGCCCATTCTTTTCTCTCCTCTACTCTTGATGTGAAAAAAGATTGAACCAGCAGTAATTATTAACCTAGCTCTCGTAACCTCCGTTGGGAAAAGAACAGTAGTACTGTTCGAGAAAAGGTGTTCTAAAGCTCCAGCTTTTTCTCCAATATGGGTGCTCTAAACTAAGAACCCTAAACAAGCCCCCCCCCCCCCCCCCCCCCCCCCCCCCCCTCCCCTTCCCTTCCCTTTCCCTCTCTTTGTGTGCGCTTTGCTTAAATTTATGACTATAGAAGGGGGAAGAGTCTTCATCCGGCCATGTTACCAAGAATCTATAACATGGGTTCTACAGGAAATATATATTAATGGGCACGGGGACAAAGCTATGATGGGGGGAGGGCACATTGGGGAGGTGCAAACTTCCCCAAAAGAAGAGCAAAAAAGAAATAACAAAGATAGCAAAAGGAAGCGACAAAAACGCCAACTTGTACTTTAGAAAACTAGGCCCTGTCCCCTTACACTGTAACAGCGTGGCCTCCGAATGTGTAGAGAATGTTTGTAGCCCCTGTAAAGTAGAGAACCATCTTGTTGGACCCGAATGCTTCACCCCTTCCACCTGCACCCAACCCAGAACACACACACACACACACACAGAGCTAAAAATTAAGATTAGCATCTGTACATGAATCAATGATCCACAAGAACACAAGATATAAAAGATGTGTTTATATATATATGATCAAGATAAGAGCTTTTTTAAAGAGGAAAGAAAGAGGTGAACCTTTTTACCCAGTCATTAAATTAATCTTTCTAATTAGGTGGTATGCACCTAATTATGTTTGTGTGTTTCTACCTGGCCATGGAGCAGTGATGCGACGGTGAGGTACCAGGCGGTGTAGGTGGTCATGAGCAGGCCGAGGAAGGACCAGATCCTGTAGTTGTGGAAGGAGGGGACGAAGACGGTGGTGGCGCAGCATGCCCCGAAGATGTATGTCCATGTCCTCTTGTCCAGCTTATCGTTTATGTAGTAGATGTTGCTGCAACACGAATGGCCATATAAGAAACATGGCATCTGCTACCACACATATATATATACTACTAGAAGCTAGCACAGACAGATCGATGTCAGCATGCATGAAACATGATGTGTCTAGAAGTGCAGAAAAGAAGAGGACCATGTTCTTGAAGATGCGAACAGTTGCATGCACATGCCCTACAGATGCAGTAAAAAGATGACATATCTTTGGATGTCACATATATATATATGTTCTTGGAAAAACCCAGAAGGGAGGAAGGACATGTGAGTACTAGTACTGCATACTAGGATCTTTGAGATATATACCTGGCACAGGCAATGAGCTGAATGACAGAACCGAACAGGAGGAAGGTACAGTTGAAGGCCAAGCCTACATTCCTCCAATGCTTCCCAAGGAGCCCATCCAGCACCTCAAACCACTTTTTTTTTGAGGTGTTTGAACAAAGCAGAAGAAAATTAGCATCAAAGAGCCATGTGAGGTGGGGAAGAGAGAGGTATAAATACTACCTGGATGACATGGTTCCTGAAATCAGCCTTCTCCCTCTCCTTCCTCGTTCTGTACTCCACATAGAGGATGCTGATCAGGTACGCGGTCCAGCTCCCCATCAACCCATAGAAGAGCTGGAACAAGATGCCGCTGAGCATACCCAGTTGGGAAAACGAGTATGGCAGCGTCAACAGCACTTGAGCAACCTGCGGAATCGAGTTATGTGTTATAAGTAGGAGAAGGGAAGCAGGATGTAAGGGAAGAAAAGGGGGGGAGGGGATACAGAAGGCTCGATGGGTTGGAAACCTGGTTGGAGGCGCAGCTGAACCAGGCGTCGTAGGTGGATCCGCCGTGCAGAGGAGGACGGAGAGCTTGGACTTGATCACTGCTGACCTGGGCTTCCCGTCGTCCTCCATCTCCACGTACCTCCCCACCATCACCGTCTCCCCGGCCTTGTCGTCGGACGCGGAGCCCATGGCTTGTTGCTGACGAGCCGGCCGCTCCCCACCAAGGCTACAACCTTCTCTTCTTCTTCTACTGCGCTGCTGGTGTTCTCTCGTTTCTTCCCTTTCCGTGGAACTTATAGCACAGGAAGCTGACCCAATTCACCAACTGGAGATGCCTGCTCAGAGAGAGAGAGAGAGAGATGGGACTGCACCAGCTGAGAGGAACGGAGGAGGGAAGTGGTAAGAGAGAGAGAGAGATGGGTCTGCACCAGCTGAGGAGGGAAGTGGTAATGACTTGTCGGGAAGAAACCGAGACCGGTCTCGGGGGAGGGGAAAAGAAAGGGTGAATGGAACGGAAGCCTGGGGAGGGGAGTCAGCTGGGGTTCTGCGTTTGGCCCTTAAAAAATAGTTACTAGCACATTCATATGATAAAGAAAGTTTTACTGTTTGAGTAAGTGTAATAATTGCAATTCATGTCGCGTGATTTTTTTTTATTTAGTTTTTATTTTAGAGTTATTTTGGAGTCTATTTTTTTTTATTTTAGAGTTTACTTTTTATTTTGGAACTTAAAAAATAATTAGATTTCAAAACAGAAAGTAAATTAGGTTCTAAAATAAAAAGTTAAGTTTTAAAATAAAAAGTTGAGCTCTAAAATAGAGGGTTGGGTTCTAAAATAGAAAGACTAGATTAAAAAAAAAAAAAATACGTGGCACCCAACAGGCGCCACATAAGTTGCAATCTTATGTAGATGTATTTACTGCACTTATAAGTGCAATAAACTTTTCTCATATGATATGTATATTTGACATTAAAATTTATATCATGTGAATGATATCAAATATATGTATGAAAAATGAGGACATTAAGTTACACTCAGTGATTATGTGCATGATTCTTCGAATCTTAATTGTAGAAAAGAATTTAGTGTACTTGAGTTATGCATTTTGTATTTGTACTTCTCTTTTTTATTGGTCAATAAGAAATAACATAATACACTCATCCAATGAGAAGTAAGAAATACAAGTGTAAATTCAAGTGTTAAAATTATCTCTAATTGTAAGATTAGTCCCCTAGTACCATGGATATAGCATCTTCTAGGATGGACCTAGAGTATAGCTAGTGGAGTCACGTGACCCCACTAGATTGTAGAGGTCATATTAAAAAAATTAAATTTCAACATTAGTGACCCACTGAATTAAGAATATAAATTCATAAATACATCATTAGTGACCCCACTAATTGAATTTTCTATACGGTCTATGAACATCTTGACAGTAATTGGATCTCCGAAGAATGCAAAACCTACATGCGGTACTTGAAAACTGTTCCATTAATGGTTGATAATCTAATCGGAGGGAGAGCACTAGCATGTAATTTATGAAAATTCTTAATTATAGTGTTCTTTGTTGGAGTGAGATTTCACGTGAACATAATAACTATATGTGTACATGAATAATAATAATAATAATAATAATAACCCTCAAGATCATGACATATATAATTCGCATTTCTTCTCTAATATTCCATGGTTTTGATCACTTGAATATATATATATATATATATATATATATATATGCAGAGAGGGCCGTTGGGGGAACATATATACAAGGAAATGGTGCATGTAAGACTAGTTCAAATAACAGTACTAGGGTATAGAATTTGGCACAGTATCAAATAAACTTAGTCACAAGAATAAAGCTTACATAATAAAATGTAAAGAACATAAAAAGGATGAGTTAAAACAACGAACGCCTTGGCCTCAGCCAGAGACTTATCACAAGCATTAGCATTGCTTCTTTTTAAAGATTATGATAGTATATGCATGGTTGCGACTAGGAAGACTATGATAATTAAGAACCTGGTGGTAATCGAAAAGGGAGAAAACAGAAAGAAAGTGTGTTCAAAGATCAAAGCATTGGTACCACCAGAGTCTCTAATACTTGATCTAATTAGAACCTGTTCTTAATTTGAGCATAAGTCTCGGATTGGTAATAGGTTGAGTTAAAATTAACTTTAACCTAGAATTAAAATTAGTCTATTTTTAATTTACTTTTATTTTATTTACATCTGAGTTAACTCATTTGACTATAGGAGTTAACTTATTTCTCAATATATTTTGGTAAGAAAAAATGAGTTAACTTATATTAGAAAAAAAAAATAGTAATTAATATGTGAGGGTCGATATCGGAATCGATATCCACCAAACTAGCTTCTATATATGTATGTGTAAATTGTCCACCATAGGCATGCATGGCAATAAGTATGTCACAGGAGAAAGTGTGGCATGTTCAGGTGGGGGGGGAGGGAATTATGGAAAGCAAAAACCCATGATTTCTTTCAAGTGAGGCGTGGTTTGGCTTTTATGTTCTTGCACTCCCATGATCACTTTCTTCCCTCATGTAAGCACACCCCCTCCAGCATGCATGTTCTGATGCCAAGGTTTCCCTTTACCCACGCGGGCCCGGTTTCCCCCTTTCAACACTGTAGAGTGGACCTCTATTATATGCGTGCCCTTTAGCAGATGAGGAGGGCCCATTATATTAAATCTTACGTCAGTGGGAGGCCCACTGTGATCTCCCCATGTTCCCTGGTAAAATGGCAAAAGCCATCTCTCTCTCTCTCTCTCTCACACACACTCATCTTTCTCTCACACACACAGACAAACACCTCTTTCTTACTCACCCCTCTCTCTCACTCTATCTCCCTCTCTCTCTCTCTCACACACAAACTCATGATCTCTCTCTCACTTACACACTCATGCACATACATCTCTCTCTCTCTCTCTGAAACTCTCTCTCTCTCTCTTATGTACTCTGAGACAAGGTACAGAAGAGAAGAGATGAAGAATGACTCTGTAAAGTCCATTGTGCATGCTTTATTCATACAAATGAGAGAATGATATATATGGCTGTTAGCAAATGGAATTGTATGAAATAATGTTCTCAATATTTTGAAGATATTGTCTTCCTAAATACACAGGCAGTGGGTAAGGTTGCTGGGGTTTTGCTAACCATGCACATGATCAGAGGGGGAATGTCTCCAACTCTCCCCTATCTTAAAAGACCCTGATCAGCCACATGTACATAGTTCCCTTGGAACCCTAATCCTTTGACTCCTTGTAGCAACCTTTTTTTCATGATTTGCCCCCTTTGATTGCTGTTCTCCGTTTAGCTTCCTCACCACCATCATCCTGCAAAAAAAAGTCTTTAAAGAAGCCTTGGCTGACGTCATGAGTTGCATCATGTCATCCCAAAGTATGAACCATACTACAGTGGCTATGATTGTTGCCACCCACTTTTCCATGCTTCAGCAATCAATTCCCTGAAATATACCAAGCTTTTTGTTAAAGGAACTTGATGGTAGCCTTGGGGGGGGCAGCAACTTGAATAGTCAATAGTCACTGTTAGTTAAGCAGTGTATAGACTACTGATTGGGAGTCATAGAGATCAAGCAAATTTGGATGGAGAAATTAACCTGGCTTTAATACCTAAAAACACTGCCATAAGTTCAGGATCTACTTGCATTCATGGATCCAAGCATGAGGTTTGAATACATTCAGAATGACTCTTTGAGCATCCAGTTGCATTCATGAATGTGGTTTCATTTAATTGGTGATCAACATGAAAGTGACAAAATATATAATAAGAGAGAAGAAGAAAAAAAAACTCCTAGCATCATTACATGTCTTCTTCTCTGTAAAGATTCATTGTGGAAGAATGGCAAGTCTAGTAACAGGAAGGCCAGTCAAAGAATGGCAAAGCAATTAAACATTCTCCTCATAAGACATTAAAAGTATATACTGTATCTCACTAGCTATCTGAATGTTGGACCCATCTCCTAACCTTACATCAAGATTACTTTAGATAAACTTAATTTTATGTTTGCCTGATCATCAGCAGAGGTGCACTTGTTTAATGGATCTAACCTTACATCAAGATTACACAGACTGGGTCTAATGGATTTGCCATCAATAAGTCAAATAGTATCAGTAGCATCTAATTAATTGAGATCAGAAACTGCATGGTCCTCCTGTCTAGTGGACATCTTCAGCCACCCTTGAAAGCCTCTTCTCATTTGTTCTAGAGTTGAACTAAAACTTTAAAGATCTCAAGAAACCAACCCATATATGTCTTCTCAATGTTTTGAAGGATATAACTCCTTTAATTAGATCTTCTGAAAGATGATGGTACTGATACTGAGGAAGATCAGGTGTCAAAAAAGTTGGAAACAACTGTTTGATTGTCTCTGTTTTAATGGGTGAAAAAAAGCATTAGTGCAAAGTGTAATCCCAAATCTGATCCGGTGGAACAGCCTTCAAACAAATTGGGTCTTCATCCCCATGCCCTCTTTTTTTTTGCCTTTTTCCCTTCTTTCCAGTGGGCAAAGAATCCTTTGGACAACTTTTTCCTCTCTTTTTGGCCACATAACACAACATCATATCGTGTGTGTGAAGCCTTTTCCCAAAGAGAGCCACCCCTCCCTATGTTTCATATCTCATGGTAGCAAGTGAAGCCCTAGGTAGCTCCTCAGCTTTGTCGGAGAGTGGAGGGAGACCACCCATTCCGATCTTCGTCATGGTCGGCGGTGGCTCTCTTTCACTGTCCGACAATACGTAGTATGTATTGCTACACCACGGCAATCTGTCGAGTGGAGGGAGTTGCCTTTGAAAGTTTTAGTGCAGTTGACAGACCCCGTGTCTTAGTGCTAATCCACATATCATTCTATTACGTGCGTTATATGAGTTTTCCCGCCAGTTTAACTGCATATATATGATTCACTCTTATTCGTCCGAGCAGGTGTATGTTAGATCGAATAGCAGCTACTTCACCCTAGATGGGGGGTGAATAGGGTGATTTAAAACTAATAAAATGCTAACAATAATTTCACTTAAACTTTTAGTTAGTGGTTAGAATGTATCGGTGTAGAAAAATAAATAGAAGCGGAAGCAAACACATAATAACACAGGAGACTTATTCTGATTTGAAACTCCTCTCCAACAAGAGTCCTACGTCCAGCTCCTAAAAAGTCACTTGAGATTTCCACTTACCTAAAATAAGATTATAACTACCAAGTCTCACTTGATCATCCAATGTCCCAAAGGGGTATAAAAATACTTGTCTATGTAAGTCTTTTCTTCACAAAAGGATACTCACCTGCTTGCCCTAACAAGTCTTCCCTTTACAAAGGGCATACAACAATGTAATAACTCCCTGTTGGTTGTTACAATATATTTTTCACAAATGAAGTGCTCTAAGAATTAGCACACTAAGAGAGAGAACTCTCTCTCTCTCTCTCTCTCTCTCTCTCTCCTCTCTCCTCTCTCTCTCTCTCCTCTCTCTCTCTCTTCTCTATGTGAACTTTCTAAGAACTCAGAGTTGAAGCTTTAATCTACGAAGTGGTTGAGAAGAATACTGTGAAAATGTGAGTTGAAGAGCAGCAGACCTGTGTGTGTGTGTATCTCTTTATCTATGTGTGGTATATGTTCCTTTTCTTTTCAGACTCGACTCATTTCTTCTTCTTCTTATAGCCATTTGAAAATGTTGACCGTTTGAAATGTAGACGTTTTGACAAAGATACAATCTTTGTGTGTAATATGACTCTTAGCTTGAGTGTAATGATTATGTTTTTGCTTTACTAGGATTTTTTGCATGATAATGTACACCGGCACATTTAATGATTTGCATGCAGAAAATAAATAAGAAAAGACATTTCTTCTAGGAAGATATATAGCATGGGTTACAAAGATGTATTTTGTTCATTGGATAAAAGAGTTATTGTATAAGTTTGCATATATAAACTCTTTGTGTCACAACGGTCGTACACTACTATAAACCCTTTGTGTCACGACGGTCATACACTACTATAAATGTGAAAGAACTATAGCGTCTTAAATGGAGTAGACTACTATTGTGAGAGATGTCACTACATTTGTGCATGCTCATTTTACTACAGTTATTTTTATAATATAAATGTCTAGATACACAAAGATTTTATAGATTATTTTTCAATATTATAACTAGAATTCTGAAATGATACGCTATTTCAATATTATAACTAGAATTCTGAAATGATAAGTATATTCTATATGAAATGTTGTATTTAAAAGGACTGTATTCATGTAAGGAATATTTTATCATAAATAAATATTTTTGCACATCAAAATGATCCTCATTAAAATACATTATCAAAATTATGATACATGAATAAGTGATAATATTTTGTAAGCAACGTTGTTTAAATATAAGAATATTGCTAACATATTATTTAAAAAATAATGATTAATATAAATAATATATATCATAAACTTCGACTACAGGTTTGACTGCAAAAGAATGTTACAGCATCAGTTCGACTTGAAGGTTCGACTACTATGATCTTCTTCATCAAGTGGAGTGAACATCAACTATCAAGAACAATACATCAGTTGAAGTGGACTTCGACTAATGAAACAAGTCAACTACAATCAGAGTTAAACTTCAAATCGTGGCAAGTCGAAGTACAACTTCATTGAATCTAATCACAATTTGACTTCGACTTACGTTATAAGTTTTCTTTAATCAGAGTTAGACTTCAACTACTGAGCGGCTTATACAGTAGTCAATATCAGACTTCGACTCATATGATGACTTAGACTTCAGAACAAGGAGCATTCATTCGATCTCACATTTAGCCAATTTTTACTCTATTTTTTTATATATTGTTCATAATAGTATATATATGTATACTTCTTTTGTCAGAAAGAATTCATTTTATTATTTTTCAAAACATAAATGTGAACATGTTAAGTACAGCTAGTCAAATTATGAAGATATGGATATAGTTAAATCTATTTTGTCACCATCAAAACCATGTGATCATTGAAGCAGTTTTGTCATTATCAACATACTTATAATTAAATGAAGTATAATCATATTGCAGAAATAAATCAAACTAGATTCCTAATTACACATGCTCACAACAGTGCAGTCTTTCATAATTGGTTTCATAGTTTGAGAAGACTCATCTCAATTCTAATTGTAGTCTTATCTTGTATATCCTCTAATTTGGTGGGCATATTAGTCTGTATCTATTTGTGATTCAGAAGATTAACTTATCACCCATGTCGTTATCTTTTACATGCTTCTATGTCTTCGTGTCTCCTATATGGATATTTTTCATATATGATCTCTAGCATATATGTTATGTTTTTCTCTATATGTTTTCAGTTGTACTATATATGTAATCTGGTTCAAGTAGCTAGCATAGGAAATGTAGTACTCTGGATTTTCAAAATCTAAATAAAATAAAAAATTTATTATTTAAATAAATGAGATAAAATTGAATAAAGGGTGAATAAATGGAAACAAAGGGAATTAAAGGAATACCTATTAAGCTAAATTATTAATGGGTTACTCTAATAACCCAAACCCGATGGAATAGGCCCAAATAGGGATAACCATCATAGGATAAGATTTAAATAAATTAAATTGTATCTAATTATTAAATAAATAGTAAAGGGTTAAGATAAATGTTAAATAACCCATATATATCCTAAAAAGGAGTCATGCCCATATCCAACCCTTGACACGAAATTAGCTCTCTTCCCCATCCATTAGGAGGATAAATGGTGAAAAATAGGTATTTAATATGAATTTTCGTAATTAAAGGAGGAGAGAGGAGAGAGGAGTGAATGGACTCTAATAGCAAGCTTAAACACTTCAAACTTCATCCCTAGCAACCCATTTTCGTGGCTGGAAACCCTGGAGAACGAGGAGAAGAGCTGGAGACCAAGGAGTAAGGAAGGAGAAGGCTTGGAGCAAGAAGGGTTTTCCATTTTCGTCACCAAACTAGGGTTTCATCTCTTCCACGAAAGGTAGGCAATCTCCAAGAAAAATCGTGAAATAATTACCCTAGGTAGTCTTCATGTACCTCTTCAAAAGTCCTATGGTTTCGTGGTATTTCGTTCACCCATTTGGGCGAATTTAATTCATGAAGTCCTGCTGTTACCACGAACTGAGATCTTGTTTTTTATAATCCCCAACGTGTACTTGCTCTCATGCTTGATAAAATTCTCAGATATACTACATCTTATTATCTTTCAAACGCCCTGGTCTTGCTTGATTTCGATCTCCCATGAGGGAGAATTAAATCTTGAATATCTATCAAACCTGTGCACTCGACCCTCCTTGTTTCCTTTTTAAACCTCGTGCAAACTTGACATCATTCCATGATAAAATTAATAAATACTATACATGTTAGCTTTCAAACCTCGCTGGTTTCATAATTTTTCATCATGTACATTTCTAATTAATTCATTGAACCTTGACTGCGCCTGTTTAGGTCACCGAAAAGTAACTGATCAATGCATGTCTAACCTTGTCTATTTTCAAATAATGTGCATGTGATAGATATACATGTCTACTTTCGTTTAAAACTGGCTTCGTGCTTTTGGGATCACCGTGCGATTTTATACTGAATTTAGAATGACACTGTGTCAAGAAGGGTCTACCCAGAGAAAAAGGGGAAAACCAGACCGCCCCAGATATCGTGGCGGCGCGATACGTCGCGATAACAAGAGGGTCGCGGTCGGCCTCCACGTCGGTCATTAACGCGACGGGCCTCGCCGCCGCGTTCCCAAACCCGAACGGGCCAGGCCGGCGGTTCGCCTGTCGCCAGGCCGCACCACCGCGACTTGAACGCGACAGGATACCCGTCGCGATACACTGCTTAACGCGCCCATGAGCCCCGTCGCGACATGATTGCGACGGGAACCCCCGTCACCTTCTTTAAATTTCGGCCATAACCTTATATTATGCATATACCCCTGTTATTGTCATATAACCCTTATACAAGTTAAACCATGTACTGTTAAGTTTAATAATCGACCTGAATATTTTTTAATAATATTTAAATAATTCTGTTAATTTAAAAGCCGTGAGCACGACTTGTCATATCCTCAAGATTTCTTCACACTTGCACACACATAACAACATTGTAATTGCCATTTGCTTGATAAATTTGCAAATAATGTATTCGATAAATTAGCGAAATAAATGACTAAATTACCATATTTTGTTAAATACAATTGTTTCCGTTTGACTCGCGCATTTATCTCGTTACCGTTTTCCTCGGCCTTCGAGCACTCGAGGCACGACGGACCTGTTTTCTACACACTTTCCTTGACTTGGACCACCTCTCCACCGGGAATACTCTCGACTGGACCAGGGACTCCTTGTCAAGACCTCCGTAAGTCTTCTGGCTTTGGCGCACGTCCTTAGTCAACGAGCTGGTTGTACCCTAAAACCCGTACACCTTAGGGATCAGTACGATCCATGGCCTTAGTGTTCTCTCCTTATCTTGCAATCACGCTGGACCATCTAGCTTGTGTTCATAGCACGGCTAGTGGGCAGTTGTGACTTCTACCAGACTGCCGGTACCCGACCTGGTGCCGTGCAACCGTTACTATCAGTGTTTCTCGTCTTTTACGGAAATGTCCCTATCTCATCTACTATCTCGATACTCTCATCTGTTCACTTCTCTCTACACTCTCGTCTAGTTCATCTACTACTCTCATCTATTCTTGGTACTCTCTGGCCATTTGTGATTGTCTAAGATAACAAACATGACTATGCTAGGCAACATAATAAGGGCCGATCTGGTCCTTGGGAGGAGCACCTGAAAGGCTATAACTCGCGGGGGTCTAATGATCAGGTGATGGCATATACCAAACGCATGACTATCAAGATTTAATCTAAGACAATTCACAAACATTCCTGTACATAATACTTGACTTGTGGTTGATAAGATGATCGACCAAACGCATGTTACTTGTTTACTTGCTATCGTGACTTGTGCACTGCTGTACAATTTACTTGTTAACTTGAAATATGGCCAAATCTCTTGTACTTGTTACCTATGAAGGTATTCTTGTCTTGTGAACTTACTGGCACGATATACCTGATCGTTCTCGTACTTCTCGTTCCTGTTAGTTATCCTGCTTGATAAAAGGTAAACACTTTAAGCCTGCTTGTTTACATGAGATATTAAGTTCTACTGAGCGTTATTCGCTCATCCTGCATTTTTATTTAATGTGTTTCAGGCGAGTATGACGATGACCACACTCACGAGGACGGGACTGAGGATGATGCTCAGGAGTGACCCCTTTCCAGCAACCAAGGCTTTCTAGTAGTAGTCAGTTAGTATAGTTATGAGTTAGTGAGTCAGATAGTCATTTATGTATTAGTTGATTTGAATAAAGTACTCTGGGCCCTAGTTTTGGCTCTGATACGTTGATTTATTAGTCAGTAATGAGTTATTAGTGAATGTAATGGAGGTTGTTGGATTATTAATGAAATTGGAGTTTAATGATGTTATCCAGTTGTGGCAATAGTCTGTATTTATTTCTCGCTCTGTACTATTTAATAACTGTAATCCCGCTCCGATATTACGCGTCGGACGTTACAGGAAAATTTCAAATTTCATTCAATTATAATTGTCTAGAAGATTTCATTTCTTAGTACCACTCGAAACAATCACAAAGTAAAGAACTAAAGAAATTCTAGATCAATAATGCTGACCATATATGGGAAAGAAAGACCTCTCTCGGCAGTAGTTAAACTCATACCAAGATTGAGAGATATATAAATGGAGTTTTATTTTTTCTTGGGTAAATTAATTAAGAGTCTTTATCAAATATTTGACTTATTTTTTAGTCTCTAATATAACTGTAATTCATACAGTAAGTGTTATTTATGTTACAGTATACGTTAAGTCATGTTACAATCAGAGACTCTATTAATTTATCTATTTTTTTTCATTTAATGTTACTCCTGTTATCCATTTCAATTAGTTTTTAATCCATGTAGTTTGACTATTTAGTTGTGAACCCTGAAAACTTCACTTTTTCTTAGAAATAAATTAATCCTGTCTTGGGATATTTTGACGATTTTTATGATTAACTTTTTACTCTCTCCACAAAGGACCTGATTCGAAAGAAAGATATGAGGATTAAAAATTAATTGCAAAAAGAAAGTTAGAGTGACTGAAAACCGAAAACCCCCTCACTTGGTCATTTTGCATGTGAAGTCTTCTGTCTAAACACGAGATTAGAGAACTTCACTGTTCATCTGGAGGATAAGAATATGCAATGAAGAGGCAATTTATACATGAGATTAGGAAACTATGAAAGGCTTACTATCTAAGGCAGCGTTTGGTAGCGATTTTTATAAAGTAAAAATCAGAAAAGAAAAAAAAGTAGCTTTTGTTGCACCATAACGTCCGTACATAGGTCACTTTTGGCCTCGGTGACTGTATTTTTTTTTGCTGTACAGGTGGTGAAGCCTGTAAAGTTGGAAAAAAAATAGAAACATTTTGGGCGGTGCTCTCCCTTTTTTATCTCTCTCTTATGATTTCAAAAAAAAATTAAGAGAAAAATTTAGAGCACTTTCATATTACACTTAGTACAATATGACTACGTACTAAATTTATGTGACATCCATAATTAAGTTGTCGCTTTATCACTCCTTATGTGAGGGGTGTTACATGGACTTAGTGTTTAGTCATATTGTACTTAAGTGCAATAAGAAAGTGCACTAAACCTTTCTCTTTTTTAAAGCAACTCTTCACCCGCTTTCTAACATGCCTCGTCTTCTCTCTATCTCTCTCCTTCCCCCGATTCTGCAGTGTTCTAAAGTTAAGAAAAAAGCCTTGTCATTTGAAATCTGCGAGTCTTATCAAAAAATTTTAATTTCAACATTTTTTATAACACGTGACCAAACGCTACCTAAGTTCATTCAAATGGTGGTTGAGGTGGTATAATGCAAAACCTATCATATGAGAAAGACCTTCTCCATATATCTATCTGTCTTAGGTACATGTGTTGGTATAAGGTCCAGTGAGATCCATCTACATATGTTTGGGACAAGTAGTACTTAAAACTGGTGAACCCACCTGCCCCAAGTACATGTGTGTTGGTGTGGGACTCAGTGGGCTCCACCTACATATGTTTGAAGCAAGCAGTACTTATAATTTACCTAGCTAGAGCATACAGTAAACATTTTTCTTGTCATATTGGGCCCATTGTAATTATTGTGTTCCTTGATGCAGTCTGACGTCACCCTTCCACAATGGGCCTATTGGGCCCAGCCTAAAAATGTGAGGGTTAGTATTCCCAAGAACTGGGAGTACTCCACTCACAGGTCAAATGTGGCCCATTAATATCCCTGCTAATTGTGGCACAATCACTACTACCTTTGGAGGATGATATTATTTTTTTGCTTTGGTTAGAAACATCTTATTCTAGTAGGCTAATTTAAAACCCCATAAACTACAATGAAACAAGTAAGTAGAGATTTATTCTAGATAGATCAGGGTTACAAAGATTTGCTTATCTGATTTATCAAATTAAGCAGCCTTTGTCTTATCCATATGTTAGGAGGGAGATACAGAAGTAGTGCTTAAAATCTCAAGACATGAAGTACTGTAGTGTTTTAACACAAGTTTACAAATAAAATATATTAATCAATACTCATCACTAATGTCAAAAGCATTAATACTCATGCAAATACTTGGAAGAATACGCAATTTACCTTCTTTAAATATATTGTAGTTAAAAAAATCTATTTATTCAATCGCAAAGAAAGATATAATAATTTATAAAGAGTGGTTCAGCAGTTAAGACTCTCCATTCTTCAACATATACTTTGAGCCTTAGATTCAAATCTCTACCCCACATAAAACAACACCAATATTGTTAGATCTCTAATGTCAAATCTCCCCCTAACATCAAGCACTCATGCTTTGACACATAGATCATAAGGTTTAATGGAGTCCCAACATATGATTATTCATGATGAAACCCAACTGCCTCAGTATCTGCCCTCAACTAATTTAGAGCCTTGGAGGTGGAGAACCCATCTTCTCTTCTTCTTCTTCTATTACTTTCTCTATGAATCCACGAGTAGTCCACACCCACAACTACAAGAGGTGACCCAAGTATGACCATGGGGTTTTCCAAACATTATAAACAAGATATGGCTAATATAGGTTTTGGGTAAGATTTGGTTCAACCAATATGAAGACTTGTTAATTAGTAGCATACCATACCTCTTCTGCCAGCCAACTTGGAAACATCTCCAAGTATGATTAGATATTAATCAACTATTACATGAAGAAAGGGGTAGTGTAATGTCCTTGGGTTGAGCCTCTGGCCAAATGTGACATTTTTTTTTATATGTATGCATGTTTGATGTGATACCCAAATGGTCAATATATATGTTCCTACCTTCTTTCAGTCCTCCATTTTACTCCTGGGGTCTAAACTCCTTTTTCAAAAATGATCAAGTTTTTTTTTTCAACATTCTTTCTACTACAAAATGTACCATTTTTTATTTCTTCCTTAATTTTACAACCGTGCGGATTAATTACACTAATCGCGGGTGGTGGTGGTGGTGGTAACATAACAACAGTCGGTGATCATGAATGGTGAACAAGTTGTTGGTGACTAGTTAGATTGTAGTGACAGATCATACTACGTTTATATTCATACGAATGTGATGTAATTTTTTGATATTTGCTTTTTAGTAAAATATTTATTTAAAATAATTTTAAAATAATAATAATAATAAATATGTTTCGTATGTTGATCGTCCGACGTCGGGTGCATCGGGCGTCAGGAGCTAACTGTTGGGCGGCGAACATCAGGTGTCGGACGCACAGGCGTCGAACGCTTGACACCGAGCAAGGTGTCGGCCGCTGGACGTCGGGTGCTTGTCGCCGGGCGTCGGCCGTCAGACGCCGTCTGCCATACGTCATACGTCGTTGGACACCGGACGTCGAGTGGTGGCCACCGATGCCAGTCGTCGGGCACCGGACGCCTGGTTGCCAACCGTCGGGTGTCGAGTTTCAAACATCGAACATTAAGAATTATAGTAGAAATTGTAGTCACACTCGTAAAAATTCTATATGAAAGAAAAATTTAAAAAATAATTTACAGAGTCTTATTAAGGATGCATTTTTTAAATTTTAGATAAAAAATTTCATAAATTAACTTTTCAATAATACCAAACGGTTTAGTGTATGAATTTTTTTTCAGAAATTTTTTCGGACATGAACTTTTACGTGAAAACAAATGGATATGAAACTGCACATCAACATCAACCGAAATATCCACCTTATTTTAAAATAAGAGAATGACTTATTATTCACTCTTTTTCCTTATATATATATATATCTCATATTATGTTAATAGTTGTCAGATCCAGTACATATATCTAATTTGAGGATCTCACAGGTGTCATAGGGAACCTA
This sequence comes from Colocasia esculenta, assembly GCA_014218235.1. Lineage (NCBI taxonomy): Eukaryota > Viridiplantae > Streptophyta > Magnoliopsida > Alismatales > Araceae > Colocasia > Colocasia esculenta. The sequence goes on from CM024758.1 coordinate 6,389,768, forward strand.
CCTCCCACCCCCGCTGTCGGCAGTCACCGCCCTCCACGACCCCTCTACGCACCTAACCTCGCTCGCAGGGCGGTGACAAGACCCGCCAGAAGAAACGGAGGTCACCGCCCTCCACGACCCCTCTACGCACCTAACCCTCACTCGTAGGGCGGTGACAAGACCCGCCAGAAGAAAAAGGCCGTTTAGAAAAGTGGGGTCATTCACCGCCCCGAGCTCGTTTTCCCACCCAAGCCGTTAGCCAATCCCATCAAACTGCCCAAACCCGCTCGATGACCCTTTTTTTTTTGCCCTTTAACTATTAATTAACTAGAAAATTATTAATTAACATGTGTACTATTTTTTTTTCATATATCTCTCTCTTAGAAAATTAATTAAGGGAGAATATTTTTTTAATTTATATTTATATATATATACTTCTCTTATAAATACAAAATTACTTTAACGATTATAACATAATGCCAAAAAGATATTTGAAATTCTGGCATCAGAGCGTATCACACCGATTCAATCTAATTTGTATTTAAATGTAATAATAAAACTAAAAAAAGAAAAAGATAGTTATTGGGCCAATGATACCTAGGATCACAAAGTTCTAATGTTAAGGTGCACTGAACCAAATCGTACTTGGAATATTATGTTGATATATATATATATAGATAAATGTTATGGTGCGGTCGTGCGACCCGGCCGCACCATAACGATGACCGTTGGATCAAGATCTAACGGCCGTGATACATTGCGTGCGTCGTAGATGCGTGCAACGATGGATCAAGATCCATCGCATCGCGGCCGTTGGATCATCCAACGGTCGTCGCTATGGTGCGCCGAGCTGCACGGCCGCACCATAACATTACTCTATATATATATATATATATTTGTGTGTGTCGTTGCTAAAAATAATGACGAAAAAATATTCGAAATATCTTCTTGACTGTCGCAGCAGATGATTATGGTAGAGTTGAAGCTATTTTGTATCCATAGGAAAAGTATGCGTACAAATATAAATTTATAGAATTCTTACAGAAAAAAAAACCATAAAAAATAAAGAGGAATCCCATTTGCCATTTTGGACCACTGGATCTTTCTTTTATACTATTTGATTCCATGAAAAGTATCCGTTGCACTTGTTAAAAATTTTGACCATCTTGTACTCACAAGGAGTAATTTAATAAGAAGGGAGCTCATATTACCCATGTACATCTTTCTCTCCTATCTTTCACCAACGGTCTCTCTCTCTCTCTCTCTCTCTCTCTCTCTCTCTCTCTCTCTCTCTCTCTCTCTCCATATATTCTTTAAAGTTTAATGTTACCCACTTTTTTGTATCTTCTTTGCTTTGCCATCTCCAGCCATATCAACACTCATTTTTTGTGTAAAAATAATTAATAACATTTTATCTTACCTTCTCGTGAGTGGTTAACTACAGTGGCAAAAAGATAGGTCAGCATAATAGAATCTACACTTAGGTTTTTTTTGTTGCTTGTAAAATAAATTTATAAGGTAATTTTTTTAAGAATTAAGTTTTTATAAAAAATAAAATCATAATTATCTATTTATTATCCACGTAAATATTTTTTTTGAAATTTTTTTTAATATTTGTTTAGTAGTGAACATTATTAAAATTTTAAAAATAAATAATAGTCTAAAAATAAAAATATATATATTTTTTTTATATGTCGACCATCCGATCACTCGATGCGGGTCACTGACGCCGACGTCGGTTGCACCGGGTGCCGAATTACTAGTCGTCGATTGTCGAGTTTCAAACATCGAACATTGAGAATTACAGTAAAGATTGTAATCACATTCATGAAAATCTTATATGAGAGAGAAATCTAGAAAAATAATTTACAGAATCTTATTAAAGATATCAAAATTCATAATTTTAGGTTAAAAAATTACAAATTAATTTGTCAATGATATCAAACTGACTATTGTATGTTGACACAAAAGGACCCTTGTCACGGTGAGTGAGAAGATTTAGATTCAAATTCTAATTTTTATGATTTTTGAAAATGAGATATTTCACCCACAAAACCACGAGCCAGGGAAATCAAAACTGTACATAGATGAATAAATACTTTATAAATCTGAACAAAATGCCACCCCACCCCCACAAGGCCACAAGGCACAAACCAGTCTCTCTCTCTCTCTCTCTCTCCATAAAGGGGGTTGCAGGGGCAGTTGCGACCCACATGCACTACTGCCTTCACAAGCTCCAAGGCGGCGGACATGTCGCACTCTTCCCCCTGATGCTGCTGCCTTTGCCCTTCTTCTTCTTCCTGTGAATTCGCCGGAAACCAAAGCAATCAAACACTGTTCTTCTTCAAAAGCCCATGGTGGAATGCGCAGAGGAACAACTCTTCCATTGGATTTGATCCCCCCCCCCACTGCATTGGCCTCCAAAACCCACCTGCGGAAGGGGCGTCGGAAACTGCTAACGCCGGTGAGCACGCCTGCCCAGTGCCCACTTCGTTGGTCGCTGGCGTTCTTCTTTCTGGAGCTTCAAATGGGCGAGGGATTGGTCGCTGTTCTCTGCTTCTTCCTGCTCATATCAGGTAGATGCAAGAAAAGGTCGCTTGCGACGAAGACCAAATCGAAAGGAGCAATTTTTCCTGTTGCCCAGATGGGGGTTCTTCGCTTTTGTTCTAATCATCCGCTTCTGAATCTGCCTGCTCGCTTCCGGTTCTTGCAGGGGCTCTCTCTGCAACCTTCACCTTCTCCAACAACTGCGAGCACACCGTGTGGCCGGGCCTCCTCTCCGGCGCCGGCTCCCCCGCGCTCGCCACGACGGGCTTCGCGCTCAACAGGGGCGAGTCTAGGTCCGTGCCGGCCCCCGGCGGGTGGTCGGGGCGCTTCTGGGGCCGGACCCTGTGCTCCACGGACCCCGCCACCGGGAAGTTGTCCTGCGCCACGGGGGACTGCGGCTCGGGGACCGTGGAGTGCTCCGGCAGCGGAGCGGCCCCGCCGGCGTCCCTGGCGGAGTTCACCTTGGACGGCTCCGGCGGGAAGGACTTCTACGACGTGAGCCTGGTCGACGGGTACAACCTCCCCATGCTGGTGATGCCGCAGGGCGGCGGCGGCGGCGGCAATGCCACCTGCGTCGCTACGGGGTGCCTGGTGGACCTGAACGGGGTGTGCCCGTCGGAGTTGAGGGTGACGGCCAGCGGCGGGGGGGTGGCCTGCCGCAGCGCCTGCGACGCATTCGGCCGCCCCGAGTACTGCTGCAGCGGCGCCTACGGCAACCCCAACACCTGCCGGCCCACCTCCTACTCGCAGTTCTTCAAGAGCGCCTGCCCCCGCGCCTACAGCTATGCCTACGACGACGGCACCAGCACCTTCACCTGCCCCGCCGGCACCAGCTACCTAGTCACCTTCTGCCCCACCACCGCCAGGTGCGCAGCAGTAGCTTCTCCCCAACCCCCCCCCCCCCTCAACCTCCCTTTCCACTCTGTAACCCCATCCGATCAGTACATGGTTCACAAAACAAATCAAAACCCACCGCCAAAGAAAAGCAGCAGAGCTTTCCCCCGATCTGAAATGGTCCACACCACCCTGGATAGTGGATTCTTTCCAACCTCAGCAGAAGAAAAGAATATGGAATTAGGAGCTGTCATCTCGAAGGTGCTCGACGGCGAAAGTTGACGCCTTTCTAGGGTGGAAGGACTGCGAGTAATGACGAGTCATGTCGATTGGACTCTGAGGTGTGGTGACAGTGACTGTGATGCCGCCATGAACGGAGCCGGCTTCCTGATCTCTGATGGCCTCTAAAATTTTCATGTCTGCTAGTGCTCTCAGATTACATGATGGGTCTCCCCAGAGATTAAGAAACGTGCTTAATCCAGAGGAGAAGATATTTGGGTTCTTCCCAAAGATCGTTGCAGGTAGCTGTGACAGCTTTGGGGGTTTTTATTGCCATCTCGTTCACTTGTCCATCTGCTGCTTACTCTTCTTCTGGGTTCATCTCCAACCCCCACCCACTTGTTCTTTCTTCGGGGGAGGAGTGGGCAACGGCAAAATCATCCATTTTTCTTCGTAACCTCTGCGAAGGCTGGTGCTCTGAGAGAGCCAGAGATAGCAGAGCTACCCCTCCATAAATTAATGGAATCTGCAAGGCCCCAACGCCATGATACACAGAGCCCAAGCCTTAACTGCACACAAATTCCTGCAGCATGCTCCAGGCAGGAACCAGAATTTAATCTTTTTTTTTAATTCGAGAAACCCATCTCTCTTTCTTTATCGATCTGCTCCTCGACGTCTGTGTTAATTCCTCACATTCGTGCTCTTTTTCTTCCTTTTTTCTGTTCAACAGCCAGAAATCGGCGGGCGCAAACAATCCACAGGTGGTACCGTTCGAGGGAACCGTCGGCGGCGACGCGGTCATCTACCAGGGGGACCTGCTCTCAAGCCACGCCACCACCGCCCGCCCCCGCCCCCTGCTGCTGCATCCGGCGATCTCCGCCACGGCGGGCTTCCTGTTACGGCAGCTCTTCTGACGAGTTGACGAGCACCCCCCCCCCGCCGGCCCCACCACGCACCTTGCAAACCTCTTGTGCCATTGTTGATAACACCCACTCTCTGTCTGAGTAACCACACTGAACCAAAAAAATGTGTGGTAGGGATTTTAGGATGTCATTTTTTGATAATTTTATTTAGTGTTTCTATGTTGTCAAAATAATAAGTTGGGCATTTCTGCAACTAGAAACAAGTATGGAGAAAAAGAAAAAGAAAAAAAAAGGTGATATCCTAGCATTCCTCCAATTTTATTATGGAGAGCCAAAGGATGGGCAGAGAAATTTGGAGAGGAAGGGAGCATGGGGAGGGGGTGTAATGTGATAAATCAATTAGTGTAAAAAAAATTGTGGAAATATTTCATTGGTTCAGATTCATGGGAAAGATTTGTGTCTTTGTCTCTTTGATTTATAGTTTCTCTCCTTCTTTTAGTTTGTTTCCTTGGGATTTTTGCATAAACATTCATCTCAATTAAAAATTCTGTATCAAAAGATTTTGCAATTTTACATTTAGTTTGTATACCTCTTTCAGTGAGGTATATTACTATGATAACTCATATTTTAATTGACAGAAGAGTATGAAATATATTTCGGATATTCCTTGGCTATTATTATTTTTATTGACTGTTGGTTGTCCAAGGCTAATTAATGCTAACAAAAAAATGTTAAGAAATGTGAATTACCCATATTTTTATATATAAAAAACTCTATACATAAATCTTGTGTGTGCGGAGGAGTTGAAAGATTTGCAACCACACAAGTAGATAGCATTTCTCAAAAAATGTTAGATGTGGTGGGCAACTTGGCCTAGGGTTTGTCAAAGTGGCTGACAGGGTTATATAAGTAAATGTAAAAGTAAGACAAATTTTTATACAATTTTTATTTAAGAAAGGTACATACAAAAATCTCTATTTTTTTAGATATAAAAAACTCTATACATAAATCTTGTGTGTGCGGAGGAGTAGAAAGATTTGCAACCACACAAGTAGATAGCATTTCTCAAAAAATGTTAGACGTGGTGGGCAACTTGGCCTAGGGTTTGTCAAAGAGTGGCTCTTTGACAGGGTTATATAAGTAAATGTAAAAGTAAGACAAATTTTTATACAATTTTTATTTAAGAAAGGTTCATACAAAAATCTCTACTTTTTTAGATATAAAAAATTCTATACATAAATATTGTGTGTGCGGAGGAGTAGAAAGATTTGCAACCACACAAGTAGATAGCATTTCTCAAAAAATGTTAGATGTGGTGGGCAACTTGGCCTAGGGTTTGTCAAAGAAAGTGGCTCTTTGACAGGGTTATATAAGTAAATGTAAGAGTAAGACAAATTTTTATTTAAGAAAGGTACATACAAAAACCTCTACTTTTTTAGATATAAAAAACTCTATACATAAATCTTGTGTGCGCGGAGGAGTAGAAAGATTTGCAACCACACGAGTAGATAGCATTTCTCAAAAAATGTTAGATGTGGTGGGCAACTTGGCCTAGGGTTTGTCAAAGAAAGTGGCTCTTTGACAGGGTTATATAAGTAAATGTAAGAGTAAGACAAATTGTTATATAATTTTTATTTAAAAAAGGTACATACAAAAATCTCTACTTTTCTAGTACGAAACTTGGCGTCCGGTGCTATGTTGCTTCATGGACGGTGAACGTTGTTAGGTGCATGCATGGTGATGGAAGAAGTTGAAATGGGATTGTAACTAATCAAAGAAGTTTGAAGGGTTTGCATGGCCTCTTTAATATGGTTCGCCTAACTCACCAATTCTTGAAAGGTTGCATGGCCTCTCAAATATGGTTTGCCATGTTGCACTCGAAATCGGTGTAACACGAGTATATTGTACTGTGTCAAGGAGAAGTTGAGTATCTGACATAGTTGATTCGATCCTCTTACTTTTTTTCTTCACTTTTTTTAGAACATATCGGGCCGATTGAAACATACTAATACGATATGTTTCGATTTGTACCACACCTATAAGTATGAGTGTTCACAGTTCGGTTCGATTCGATTTGGATCTTTTTTTTAGAAAAACGAACCGAATCTAAAGTCAAATCGAATCGAAAATGGGTCATATCGATTCTTCAATCCCAAATCAATTGAATTGTGAAACCCTCTAAACCGAACCGCGAATCCGATTCGGTTCGGATCGATTTTTCAATTTAGATTGATTTTTGAACACCCCTACCCATAAGTAGGGGTGTTCATTATTTGGTCCAAACCGAAAAATCGAACCGAATCGACCGGTTCGGTTCAGTTCGGTTTGGTTTCATGAGCCTCACGGTTCGGTTCGGTTTGGAGCTGAGAAACCGAAATAAACCGAATATAGATATATAATCATATAAATAATGAAATTAAACAAAAAAAAAAGGTGGCGCAGTGGAGGGCGCGCGTCTGCGCCCTCCACTGCGCCGGTGACCACCCAAAACCCAGCATTTTTGCCAATTTGCCTAAAACAAGCTTAAAAAATGTCAAAAAAAACTTAAAAAATATCAAAAAAACCCTTAAAATATTAGAACAGTTGGAATTTCGGTTTGAACCGAACCCCGGTTCGGTTCGGTTCAATAATTGAATTCGGTTCGGTTCGGTTTCCTAAACTGAACCGAACCGAACCGTGTACACCCCTACCCATAAGAAGCCGGTAGGAGCCAGTAGGTAGTTTTGGCCAACCTTGCTTTTAAACTTAGATTTTGGGATGTAAACTTTTATTTTCTGAATAGTAAGAGAGGGTGCTGATCCATTTTTCTCATTTTATGGTAGGGGGTGTCATAATTTGGTTTAATTTTATTTATAAAAAAAATTATATGATTATTTTTTATGGGTGAGACAAAGGTGGCAGATGGGACTGTGGCGACAATTTATTGCGATGAGAAAGTGGAGGCAAATTTAGATATTGATAAAGTCGCATCATAACACATCTATATGATTATAAGATAACTTAATAAAATAAGAGATTACGTGGCACCTCATCTCTCTTTTTGGGGGACCCGAAACGGAGATCCGCATGCCCGAACTAAAGTAGCATATAACTTATTTGTGTGAATAAGATGCCAACATCTCAAAGTTTCCCCAAAAAAAAAACATGAGGCCTGCATTGTTTTGGCTGCCATATGATTAAAAAATGTTGGAGAAAAATTTTTAGAAAAAAAAAACGTGAGGCCTGCGTTGTTTTGGCTGCCATATAAGGATTAAAAATGTTTGTCCTAGACGCGTATGAGGTGGACATATCAACAAAGCCCTATGTGGCTCCATGTCATTAACCTAACACTGAGAATGACCACCCAACCATATACAATTGTATAAAACAATTAATCTAATTTAATCCCTCAAATTATATATATAATAAACAGTGTTAGATATATGAAGACAGATTTGTCCAAGTTTTGGAATAATGACCTATATATCAACCAATTGTTACCATCCATGCATATATATGTATTTTTTTGTGAACTAGATCTATAGAATAACAGGTGTGCTGTAAAGTTATATTTGCATTGTTGTACTTAAGAAGTGGGAATCAGGTTTCTGGTAAGAGAAGAATTTAGTATACTAGAGTTGTACATTTTTTACTTGTACTTCTTCCATCTCATTGGTCAATAAAAAGATGACACAATACATCCATCTAATGAGAGGGGAGAAGTACAAGTAAAAATGCACAACTCAAGTGCACTAAATTATTCTCTTCTGAGAATTTTTTTAAAAAAAATAATATATATATATATGAAGGTAAAAATAAATTTATATAGTCACATAATAATATGTCATTTGAAAAAAAAAACAAGAACAAAAATAAAGAAAAAGCAGAGAATGCTCAGAATTAATTTAACTCTTCTTCTTTTACTGAAAAGGACCACTAACTAGTTACATACCACTACAGTCCTGGAAGACATGTTGTGGAGAGATGTTGGAGGTGAGGAGGCTGCAGCCTTGTTTGGTGTGTTTAATAGGGGGGGGGAGAGGTATTGCATCAGCATGGAGCCACATAATGGCATTTAAATCTCTCTCTTTTTTTTTTGACAAGTAGCATTTAAATCTTTGTTCTTGATGGATTAATGGACCAACAAACATTCAAAACTAGATTTTGCTTAGCAATTACCTCCACCATCATGTGCCATAAAGAAGAAGAAGAAGATGTTGTTGTTGCGGAGAAAATACTTATTGCTCTTTAAAGAGAACAATAAAAGCGACGTGAACCGCTCTTCAAACAATTACATCGGTTGAAAGAGAGAGAGAGGAACATTTTATCGTATTTTCAACCAATGATTATGTTTGAAAGACAATTCACATCATCTTAAAGACCACTAAGTATCTCTCTAATATGTGATTGAGAAAAGTTTATTACACTTGAGAATTATATTTTTTTTCGTGTACTACATATATTTTCGTTGGTAGGGCTGCAAACGGGTCGAGTTCGGAACCGAAAACACAGATTCCGATTCCGATAACCGAAATATGATTCCGGAACATAAAAGCCAATTAATCAGGAGTTCTTATTAGATATTTGACTTATTTTTTAATCTCTAACAGAATTATAACTTATTACAGTAAATATTATCCCCTGTTACAATATACGTTAAATTTTTGTTATAACAAGACCATCTTTATTACAGTCATAGACTTCTAATTAATTTATCTTAAAAAAAAATATTAAAAAATACAATTCTCAAGTACATTTAATATTTTTCTCTGTGTGTGATTAAGAGAGGGGAAGCTTTTGACGTGGACATCCCCTCCTTTCATGTGGGTGGGTGGGGAGTCGCAGGAAGAGCCCCAGGCAGGTGCACATGAGCCGCAGGTGGGCTTGAAGCAGATAACATGGATTAGAAATTTGAGAGGTGCGTCCATGTGCGTACAGATCGCCGACCCAAAAAAGGTGGCGATGGTGGTGGGCAAGTGACTTATTAGTATATATCCATCGAAGTTGGAAAATTACTTATTATAAAGATATTTTTAAAAAAAAAAGTTTGATGTGTTGAGTAAGTTTATGGCCGAACATGGAAATTATTTTTTTGGCAGTCCACGGATCTCACCATAAAAATTTAAAATATTTTTCATCCTGAATTGGTTTCACTTGGTAAATTATTTATTCCATTTAACAATTGTTTATTTTACTTATCAAATTATTTGTTTCAATTTATTTTATTTAACGAATTAAGGTGAATAAATAATTTGTTAAGTGGAATAAATTTATTTTATGAGAGATGAAAAATATCTAAAATTATTTTTATAGTGAGACTTATTCGCCACCCATAAGGTTAATATTTCTCATAATTTTATTAGTTGATTGAGCTCAATAAAACCCTTCTCTCTCTCTCTCCCTCTTCTCTAACTAAAAGAATTATCACTTTTGGATTAATCCACATCTTATTTATTGTTAATATCTCTCTCAGAATAAATATTTCTCTTAGTAAAGACTCTTAGTAATAGAATATAATGGAGAACCCGCCCCACCCCAACTTACGACCGATTTAGGCATGTCCCTTCCCCTTTTTCTCTTTTATTCTATTTTTCAATTATATTTTAATATACTTTGATATTTCTATTAGCTAATATATATATATATATTAGTGGTACATATATTCATCTAATGAGATGTCAAAATATAAATGCTCAAAAATATAGTGAAAATTGCAATAAATATGTGTTCGGTGGCTTATATATCGAAGAGTTATATAAAAATTTATTTGGAGGATCAAGTAGAATTATGGGGTCAAGATCGGAAATTTTTTAAATCTACATATTTTGAAAAAAAAAATATTCTAGATTGAAACCTTAAGATTTGATTTTCTTAGAGATAATTAAAAGATAAATTAATTAGATCTTTGTTATAATTAACAGGACTTAACATATTTTATAATAGGAGATTAAATTACAATTTTTGTTATGAACTAAAAAATAAATTAAATATATGATAAAAATTCATAATTAATTTATCTATAATTAAATGACAGAACAAATTAGATATAATATAAGTAGATGAAGTAGAGATTGTGGACTAATCATTAAGACGGGTCTCGAATCCCTTTCGATCGTCACATCCTTCCAAAACCATGCTGTCTTGCACAAACCCTAGATTGCGATGACATCGAATCCGGCCGCCAGAGCTTTCTCTTTCCACTTTCCACTGTTGCGTATGTATGAGACGAAACGAAACCCCACCGAAAGGAGATGCTGGCATGGGCAAACATCAGATAGAAAGCTACATATATATATCTTATATATATATATATATAATAATAATATATACATATATATATGTTAAGATATAGATGAACCATATCTAAAACTAAGATTTCCTCGGCACCGGCCAGTCCAGGTCAGCCGTTGGATTATTTTATTTAATAGTGATTTGAGGTTTCTTTTATTCGAGGATGAGAAATACTGGTTATCTGGACGGCCGGATAACTCGCATGATGTGGAATATTAGGCACGTGTCTGACCTGATTGGTCGGGTGCGCGGGCCCCACAGTCGAACACATTGTGGGGCTCGCGCACACGACCAATCAAGTTGGATGCGCGGCCATTCCACATCATGCATGCGAGTTATTAGGCAGTTTCGAGTAATTAGTATTTTTCTTCGAAGATTAGCCGGACATTTCACCTCTCCACATTGTTCTCTCCATTTATTTTTTTATTTATTATTATATATCTAAGTCTGGTACAACTGTGAGGACTCTTTTTTTTTATAACGAGGAAATTCCGTCACGTGTGGTTTTGTGGGTTCAGGGATTGGTGTTCGTGAACTCCAAGGTCAGGACTTGACAGTTCCTACTTTCCGTGTACCCGTATTGTCCTTACCCCACTTGACCGAAAAAAACCCCAGATTTACACACCTGTGAGGACTCTCACTGTATATAAAAGTGACAAATTTGATATATATATATATATATATATATATATATATACTTAAGTTTCAGTTAGTGATTTTTTTTCTAATGAGAATGTGCGTGTCTATGTGTTGTTATCTCTCGATTTCTTACATATTTTTACGTAAGGAGAAAATTAATAGAGTGGTAATCAAGTCTATGCAGCGTTCGATAGATTTAAAGAGAATTGGGTTTCATATCTAGCTAGTAGCCATCGCCCAACTCATTAACATCTTTTTCTTTCATTTATTTATCTTGCATCAAATAAGTTTCAATGAATTGGTAAAGCAGACTCTATTAATTCGCTCCGAGTATAGTACGAATTGGAGTATATTATATCGATTTACTCTAATTTGATCTATTTCACACATAAATTAATTTTTTTAAAAACTATGATAAAAATTGAGAGAATTATCAATCAATCTTTATTTTTGAGGGACTTACTTATAAGTCTCTGACTTACATAATTTTTTAAAAGAGATAAGTACGTAATTATATAATTTTCTAAAGAAGTCAAGAACCTAAAACTAAGTCTCCCAAAATAGAGACTGGCTAATAATTCTCCCTAACAAATTTATCAGACCAATATAGTTCAATATACCCAACCATAGCATCAAGTATATACTTCTTCTAATTTTCTTCCTTCTTCAAATAAGAAATGTTTGCATGCATGTTCAATTGTCCACTTTCCCTTTCTTACTGTCACCTTGAAAATAAGGTTGATTGTGTCGTTAGATCCAACCATGCCGAACTCTTGTCGGCAATAGTCAAATTGAAGCGCATCATATCGATATATTTTTATCCTTATAATATATTTAAAAAATATAAATAAATAAATAACAAAAGTAAGAGGATCGGATTTGTTGTGTCAGGGATAGGGGTGTCAATTGGGCCGGGCCGGCCTGGAGGCCCGGAAGCCCGGCCCGATTTTAATCGGACTTGGGCCGAAAAAATGAACCCGTTACAAATTTTTGGCCCGGCCCAGCCTGGACCGGAAAAAAAATAGGGCCGGGCTTGGGCTTTGTGTGGCCCGGCCCGGTTGGCCCGCCGGCCCGGAAAAATAAATATAATTTATATTAAATATAAAATTTATATTTAGAAAGAGAGTTATATGTATTTTTTCTACAATAAATCTACTCAAAAATATAATCTTTTACAAGTTAAATGTTAATATAGATATAAGTAAAATATATATTATTTTTTTATAGATATATTATAGTAGATGTATTAAAATTATATATTATATAAATAAAAAATAATACTTTTTATTTTTCGGGCTGGGCCGGGTTTTTCGGACTTTTTCTGGGCCGGGCCGAGCCGGGCCATACCGGGCCTACCCCTGGGCCTGGGCCGGGCCTAACAAGACCCGGTCCAGACCCGGCCCATTGACACCCGTAGTCAGGGGCTTGTCTCCATCGACGCAATACTATACCACCGTACCGCCAGCATGGCAAACCCTAGTTGAAAAGGAGTCTAATAGTAAAAGTAAGGTGATCTCTTTATTGTTGTTTTGTGGGTGTTGCCATGTTCTTGCCACCCCTCTCTCCTTTTAGTATGTATATGAAAGGGGACTAGGTCATTGGGCAGCTCACTGGTTTTGGTACGTGTTTAGGTTTTATGAAAGGAAAATGGTTTTTGTATATATACCTCTATTAAAAAGAGTAATTACACAAGAATCCTTCTTAAATATATATATTTACATGAATATTCTTTTCATTTTAACATATACATCCCTACTAAAAAATGATGTGAAAGAATATTCGCATTCTCTCAACCTCCTGGAGGTTACAGAAGCGTCTCGGAGGGGACAGTATTTTGTATCCATAAGAGGGTATACACATAAATATAAACCTAAGCAGTATGCTTTGCAAATAACCTTCTAAAAGGGATATATATATATATATATATATATGCAAAGTCTGTTAGTGTGCGTAGCCGTGTAGGGGTGTTCAAATTTCGGTTCAAACCGAAGAATCGAACCGGACCAAACCGAATTGCCGGTTCGGTTCGATTTGGACCGAAATTTGGTTCGGTTTCACAAATTGTAAAACCGAACCAAATCGCATAAATTGAATAAATGATTTTTAATATAATTATAATAATTTTATATTATAAGTATTAAAAATGTAACTATATGACTAAAGTTACATATAAATATACATATTTTTATTTTATCTTATTTTTATTTTATAAATATTAATAAATTTAATTATATTTAATTAAATATAGAATTCGGTTTGAATCGAACCGGACCGATCAGTTCAAGTTGAGATGTATATTCAGTTCGGTTCGGATTGGCCAAAAATTGATCAACCCGGACCGAACCGAACCGTTGTACACCTTAAGTGTGTGGAGAGAGAGAGAGAGAGAGAGAGAGAGAGAGAGAGAAAGAGAGAGAGATGGGTTAGATGGCCCTAATTTGGATCAAGTTATGTTCCGGTTTGGGCCGGTCAGCCCAGACAGGCCCAAAAGTTTCTATGGCTTTTTGGGCCTTGTCCATTAAGAAATCTTCATACCCGGTCATGTATGCAGCTCCTCTCGTTTACGGGCATGGGCCCGATAAGGAGAATTTTGGGCTGGCCCAATAGGCCGCCATAACACTCTGGACCTCGGATCCGTCTGAACTGGGCCTACGATCCCTTACATATAGTAGATGTTAGAAGGAAGAAATCCAAAACGCTTTTCCTATGTTTAAAACCAAGTTCAGGCGGATCAAGCAGTGAAATGTAGAATGTAGAATTTTTTCTGCATTCATCTGTAGAGCCATAGTTTAATCTTATATTAGATATAGTAAAAATAAGTATGTGTTTATAAATAAAATCTATTCTTCTTCTTTCATGATGAAATTTTTTTCGGGAAAAAAAAAGATAAAATCTCAAAGAAGGGATAATACATCTTAAGGGACAAGTTGAAATTTCACGCATCATCATTAATGTCGTTTGTAAAATAAAATCTAACAAGGGGTCTATGTCTTATCTGAGCATCTTGTCTCAACAAGATTCACATACTTTTATCTTCATTAGGGAGACTATATAGAGACATATTTTAATTTCATATTAGATGTAGCGAAAATAAGTGTATGTTTATAAACAAGACTCATTCCTCTTTTTCTAAGAGGATTATTTTTTCAAGAAAAAAGACAAAATCTCAAATGAGCACAATATTTTCTGGAGGGCACGATCGAAATTTTACACATTAATAACATCTATCAGACATTTTTTTCTCTAAAACATTTCCTAATAAAATATAGATATTACTTAGATTCCAGAAACATAAGCACTTGGTGTGCTAATATTGGGAGTAGTAAAGTGGGAGTTAAACCAAATATTTAAATTAAAATTTTTGCATAAAAATTATTATTATTAAAATGAGTATTACATATTTGCATTTTTCAAGAATTTTCATATATCACTAAAAAGGGAAAATAGTATGAAAAAAAGACCAAATAACGTTCATTCCACATTGACCACCTGTCTTTTATCTGAAAAAAGGGAGCAATATACACGCAAAAGACTACATTCTATCCTCTTTTGCACAATATTACTATTTTAAAAATATACATGTAAAATTAATATAAAATAATAAATGGACACTTTTTGCCTAAGAAGTAAGAACATTTATATGCAATAATCCTCCTCATAGTCTTAGACATCAATAAGACAAAATAAGTTCTTTCAAGAAAATTCGTGCCAAGGGAGGGCAAAAAGCTTAAAATAAAAACTCCTTGGGAAATTTAATAAAAATAATTAAATATTAAATAAATAATTATGTTTAAACATAATTATAGAAATAATCACAGATGACCGACCACATTAGTTTGGAGACGAAAAATTAAATTCTCATTCAATATTTATGTCTAAGAAAAATTAATGTCGGTGTTAATAACGATGACATTGCTATCAAATGGATTATTTGTGATTATTTTTATAATATAAATATTTATTTAATAATATAATTATTTATTTATTTATGCTTATTTTGACACATGTCCCTCCAGCCTTTTGGCTACTTCGCGTCCCAACTCCCACGTTCCCCAACACCGGAGCGGCTGGACGCGCCGGCGGGAGCTGCTCGCCGCCATCGCCATGGATCTCCTCTGTGGCGCCTACGGCGTCCCCTCCGACGAGGAGAACGAGGGCCAGGCGCCCCTGCCGGCCCCCGTGGCGAAGAAAGCCCGTTCGGAAGGATGCCCCCGCCGGACGGAGCCGCCTTTTCCCGCCGTGCTCCGTCGGCCCATCGGCCATGGTCTCGCCCCCGCGCCCACCAAGTTGCCCCCCGCAGAGGGGAGGTACATCTCCAAGAGAGAGCGGGCGATCCTGGCGGCGGCGGCTGCTTCTGCTTCTTCTTCTTCTGGCCAGGGAGCTGCCAGGCCGAGCCCTCTGCTTAGCACGTCCGTCATGAACCCTGGTCTTACTGGTTTCTCGCCCTTATCCCCCTCGCCTTTGGTTTCTTCTTTTTAGATTACTCATTGCTCCATGTGGCTTTGGGCATCTGTATGCTTGGAATTCGTGATGCTTCTTTGAAATGTGTTTGCGCAACTAAGATTTTGGTGATTAGTGCATTTTTTGGAGCAAAGGAGAATTTTTGGGGGGCACTCGGCGTTCAGTATCTTTGGGGTTGAGCAACTTGCAAGTACAGATGTATGATTTACGGATTAGGGCATAATTTATTCACGCTAGGCATGCATAATTTGTTCTATGTGGTTTTGGGCATCTGTATGTTGAGAATTCATGATGTGTCTCTGATATGTGTTTGCGAAAGTGAAGTTTTTGGGTGTTAAGTGCATGTTTTGGAGCAAAGGAGAATTTTTTTAGGGTCACTCCGGTGTTCAGTACCTTTTTTGGGTTGAGGGAATTGCAAGTACAGACGTATGATTTATAGATTCCTGATAAAATCTGGGTTGAATGGAGCACTGGATGAGATTTCTCCATTGTTAAGTGTTGCCACGATACCTCAAGTGAGAGGGGTTGTCGTAGGTGGTCGACTTGTTTGCTGTTTTTTATAATGTCCAGGGAGGGCATATGATCTCTTTGAAGATTCTGTTTCTTGTGCTCTCGTCAATTGCATCTGCATTGGTATGTATATGTCATGAAACATTTCCCCTGTAGTGTTGAGTGTGTGACGCTAAATTTTGTATGGTGGGAGATTCTTTTTTCCTTTAATAATGAATGTTCTTCCTAATTTAAACTTCCATTGGTTGCAGCAGTAGGGAGCATCTCAGACTTGGACATACCTCATGATGTATTATCAGCGTTAAGGCATCCAGCGAAGGATCGTGTGAAACATCTGAAAGGTTCCATTAAACATCCTGTTGTACTAAGCAGTCACACGAAGGCTGTCAATGCTCTACAATGGTCACGTAACCACAGTAAGTCTTTATATTCCACTATGTATCATTTTGTGATTCATTGATCATTTAATGAATCATTTTTCTTTGTAGATCAGAGTAGATATCAGAGTAGATTATATAATACATTTAGGGTACAAAATGGATTTTAGAGGTTGTATTCTTATAACTAGTGGTATGTGTAAGAAAAGTTCTGGTGAAACTTCATTGTTTTTTAATGTGTGCAACAATCTTGCATTATGTTATTTAACAATCTTTATATGTTACCTTGCTATCCATTTCTGTGATATTAATTAAAATTTTCTGCAGTGCATCTCCTTGCGTCTGCCAGCATGGATCAGACTGTTTGTGTGTGGAATGTATGGAGTAGAGAAAATAAGAAGGTAGCCCGAATTTTTACACACCATAATGCAGCAGTGAAGGATGTAAGATGGTCACCAGAGGGGCTGTCTTTGCTTTCATGTGGGTATGACTGCTGTTCTAGGTTAGTTGATGTCGAGAATGGGATACAAAGGCAGCTTTTCAAAGAGGACCAAGTGGTCGGAGTCGTCAAATTCCATCCCGACAACCACAATCTTTTTCTTTCAGGTGGTTCTAAGGGTTCCCTTCGACTTTGGGATATAAGAACTGGAAATGTGGCTCAGGAGTATGTTAAACCTCTTGGACCTATATTTGATGTTGAGTTCAGCACTGATGCGAGACACTTGATTTCATCCAGCGATGTCTCTAAAAGCAATGCTAGTGAGAACTCTATTATTGTCTGGGATGTGTCACGGCAAATTCCACTGTCAAATCAGGTATTAGCTTAATCTGATCATCAGATTGTGTCATTCTGATTGTTGTTTCAAATGTTGAATATCTCATTGCATGAAATGTTAATAATCAGTCTCTCTATTCTGTCTTTTTTAGGCCTAGGGACTGCTGTCTCAAACGATTAGAGCTTTCTTGTTTTCCAAGTTGGAAGGGATCCATACGTATAGCTGAAAAACTGTCTACTGTAGTGTTTGATACAAATGTTTTTGGTTAAACTTGGATTTCGTCGTTGTTCTTTAGATCTCGATATTCCACTCAGCCTTGTTGTCTAACATTTCCCAATATATTGATCAGTAAGACTAGCTGTACACCTTAGTTGTGCAGCAAATGGTGACACCTGTGTTATTTAGTCGCAATGGTCCTATTTCGGACACTATGGTTACTCGAAAGAAATGCTCATAGTCCTGTTCTTCTTTCTTCTTGGCAGGTTTATGTGGAAGCCTATACTTGTCCTTGCATTAGGTATCATCCTTCCGACGCATGCTTCGTTGCACAGTCAAATGGGAACTACATTGCGATATTCTCAGCCAGGCCACCTTTCAAGTTAGACAGGTACAAGAGATATGAAAAGCACGCAGTTTCAGGCTTCCCAATTAAGTGCAATTTCAGTTTGGATGGCAATGAACTTGCCTCAGGCTCTGCAGATGGCTGTATATACTTCTACAACTACACATCTGCTGAACTTGTGAGGAAATTAAGGGCATTCGAGGAGCCTTGCACAGATGTTGCATACCATCCTGTCCTTCCCGGTGTCATTGCTGCGTGTGGTTGGAATGGTGAGGTCTCTGTTTTTCAATGAGACAAGCTTTTGATCTCTGCATGTTATGTTTAAAAAGAGATTTGACAGGTTTTGCCATTCACTTATCAGAATGTCCATTATATCATAGGCCGATCTGGTATTTATAGGAGACGGAGATCTCTGGGCATGAACTAGGTTGACCTGCGTATGTCAATAAGATGCCATACTGATCTGAACCCCTTACAGTAGATGGTTGGAATCTGTGTCGGCCAAACGCAGATGGGTTTACAATTTTTGCAGCTCTAGAAGATCTCATTAACCATAGAGGTGTCACCAAATGGAGTAATATAAATGAGGGGTGAAATGGTATCAGACCAGTTGACTCTTGGTTTATGACCCAACAATGATACCTTCTGCAGGAATAAAAGGCCATGAACCTAGCATGAGAGTGGGAAGCTCATCTAGGGTATCAGACTAGGCTCATGTTCCTGTCTATTCAATTAAAGACCAGTATTGAAATCAGGGATTCTGTACTAGAGGTTGGACACACGAACTTGGGTAAAATTTTCACCGAAGGTGGGAATCAAATTCCAGTCCCTAATTTCATGACTACCGGTGCCATGAAGTTACTTTGATGGAGAATTGCTTGTTGTAAGACCAGTCTTGCAATAAAGTTGAGGTGGATCGCAAGAAAGTAAATTTATTGGTTAAGAGGGCTTGACAAGACCTTTCTCTCTCTCTTTCACGAGCCAATGAGATCGTTTTCTTGCAATCTGCATCAATTTATTATATGACTAGTCTTGTGTAAGCCTTTCTCATCTTAAAGTGGTCACTATGAAATAAAAGACTATGTAAAATGACTAAGAGGGATGAAAATAGTTGTTTTCGATTTCGATCCCGATTATATTATCGAAACCAAAATTTCAATAAATTAAGGTATTTATCATGACATTGTCTTTTAAATTATAGATAATTTATCAAAATAATCAATACAAATTTTGATTATTTTTCAATTCCAATTCTGATAATTTATCGAAATATCATCCGATATCAATTTTGATAAACTCTCAATATCATTTTTCAATACCAAAATAATATTTTTTATCGAAATGGATGGATCAAAATTTTAAATTTTCAAATTTCATTTGTAGCCTACTTTCTATGCCCCTTCTATGATTAGTTCATAAATGAGATGATAAGATCTGGGACGACATATACAAGATCGTATCATATCTCTCTTTCACACATGGATAAATCACGAGATCAAGCTACTCACCCTCTAAAGGTAAAAGTAAACCACCCGTGCCCATCTGCACATACAAAGCCAAGCCCCCATGTGATGGACCAGTCCTCGAGAGCGGGACTCTTGGTCTTTGTGTGTGGAGTTCAAGAAAATTACCCATTCGCATGAGCAGATATCACTTGTGTACTAAGGTTCGCCTTATCCGATTCTGTCTCGAATCGTTTTCTTTATTCATTTCGATTGGCATGAGAATCAATGGAAATCAATCTGATTCGTATGAGAATCGGATAAATTGAGAATCCCATGATACGTTCCGATTCATCCGCATCAGATCGACCGATTCGATCTGATCCGTCAAATCATAATCTACTCTAAATATTTTACTATGTGGATGTGGTTTTGGACCGACGCGGGACGCCCTTTTACTCTGCTCTCCAAAATAGAGGTGACAAGACTTTCAAAAAGAACCATGAATCACCTCAACGGGCTTGATAGAATTTCACTTTGTCAAATCCTCCACATAACCGTGCAGAGAAATTCACCTTTACTAGGACTTCCAGAAACAAATAGTAACAAATGCATCCCTCTTAGTTTTCAAGAGAAATGCTTATTACAAGAAAGCTCTTGTAATAAAGCTAAGGTGGATTGCAAGAAACCGATTTCATTGGTTGACAAAGTACTAACATTCCGGTACTGGTCAGAGGTTCTCAGCAAATAAGATTACTTTCTTGCAATTCATCTCAGTTTGATTGCAAGAGTTTTCTGGCAATAAGTATGTATCCTTTTTCAATTGGGTGACTCACATGATCACAACCCAATTTTGACTGCTGATGTCTTTCAATCTGCATTTAGTTGGCGGCTGCTTTCTGTTCTGTTGAACTCATCGGGATTCTGGAGAACAAGAATATTAGTAACCACACAATCTGAAAAGAGAAGTAGATGACAAGAAACATATGGGAAAAAAAGAAGCAGTGATTCTCTAATTGCCCCTTGTTTATTACATGTTTTTTTGTCCATTATCTACAACTCCCTCGACCAGATTCTCTCTCTTCATGTAAAGTATAATTCGCCCTGAAATGGGCTGAAGTTGGTCCTCATCCCACGAGAAGCAACAAGCTAACCAGCAACATTCCTCCTGCTTCCAGAATGACAAACTAACAAGTCCACTGACCTATGCCAGAAAAAGACTGAAAATTGAGGATTTGTGGGGACACTAACATTTTGCCAAGAAAGATGACCACACATTTATCCAGTGCCACGAAAAACATGAGACGCTCATTGTCCAAGTCGTGCAGAACTTACATAGCTCCTAAGACGGATATGAAAAAGGAGATCCATCTTGAATCCTCCATCTGAGGGAGTGGCGGGCACTAAGCTGTCCCTCTGGAGAGAAGACCATTACAAGGCAAGTAATCACTGCTCTCTTGCTGCACAGGGCGTTGCGCCCACTGATATGCATTAGAGGCCAGAAGCCAAAGATGACGTCAGCATGAAGGTCCGTGTAATTGTGAAGGAAAGTGCATATACCTGCAGAGTGCAAAATCTTATAATCAAAACCCTATTTGGGTCTGCCGCAGCGTACAAAAGTATTGCAGCGCCTCTGGCACCAAAATACCACAGTTGGGTTAAGGCATGAAGTTTTTTGGGCATGAATCAAATAGAAAATATAAACTGTTTAATAACAATGTATACCCGCCATCTGATCGTACCCATGGCGATCAGACAGCTGCAGGTACCCCCACACTCCATCTCCCGCACAAGTGCACAGGGGACCTGGCACCCCCCCCCCCCCATCCGCACAGAACACAGATGTATCCACATTCCGCACAGACATGGGTGCGGAGTTCGTTTATTCCCTTTTTTTTTTACATTGTTATGAACTGTTGGATTGGAGCCACTTACAAAACTTTGGAGGCACCAAAAAAAGCTTCATTTCACGTCTATGTCTGCAATTGAAGAAAGTTGTTCTTCCAAAACTTGAAGGAGATCGTGGTATTCCTCAAATGCAGGTTGTGACTGAAATTCACATGGCAGTGCTCATTGTTAGGAAGGCCATCTGCCCAGTATCTAAACATAGAGCCATGATAAACTACACACCTGAAGAGTGCTGCTATACGCTTTCCATAGCCGCAAATCATGGCGGAAAAGGTCAAACAATACCTACATGTATGCAGAAGAACATGAATGCAACTTCAGATGATATTTTAATCTTTAAACATGCAATAATGTAAAATGATGAGAAATAAAACTGTATGCAGAAACTTCACTGCAACAATGGACCAAAGCAACTCAATCATGAGAATGGAAACTCTTTCTTGTAAGATGAGATGACGTATAGCATAAAACCATAGTAATTCAAAATTTGTGTGTTTTCTTAGTATTTCAGTTTATCTTTAGCTTCTAAACAAAGCTCCAAATGAGGGCTTCCTTGATTTGGGATCAAAATGGGATTTTTTTAGAAGGTTTGACATGCGTAGCTACTCAAAATCAGTTACGACCAAGGAAGAATAGGGGATCCAGCACAGATCAGCCTGCCAGGTGCTGAATAGGCACTTTTGTTCATCGTCATTGCAAAAAATAATGAACAAGCCATAACAGAAGGATCAAACACATGAGGACTAAGCTCACACAACTAAGAAACCTTAAAAGTATCCCCAGACATGGAGAGAGTGTGGAGGAATACAGCTAATAGAAAATGGTGATCCTTTCCATCATGGACCCCAAATAGGTCAACTGGTAAAGACCCCACCTCATGGTAGGGAGGTCCCAAGTTCGATTATTGGGGGAGACTTGTTTGGCTCACATTCAATCTTCGAAGGATGTGGGCCAAGGGTTTGCTAGCCGTGGGAGAAAAGGATGCCGTAAGTTTGGTGACTGCTAAATTTGAACTCAGGTCTCTCATACTCCACATAGACCTGAGTACCACAGTGCTAGGTTCCCCATCATAGAAAAAGAGGTTCCTTTCCAATGGCAATCAATAGATTTACCTGTCCAAAAAAACAACAGTAGGATAAAGACAGACACACAAAAGCATGCACATGCATCACGTTTAAAATCAAATTGATTAAAATTTATGAGATGGTGTGGCATACATGACACAAGATAATAACAAATGAAGGATTGCATAAACAATTAAACAACTAATAGAAGCCAAAATTACCTCAACACGCCTCAATAACGTAGCTAAGACTACAATCCATTCCTTGAACTTGACAGAACACATGTGCGCCAAGAGGAATTCTGCATCCAATCGGCTTTGCAAAGAACTCATTCGAAGCTGATAAATAAAAATAAAAAGCAAATCAGCACAAATATTAATCCTAATATTTTAACCTCCACATATTCCCTGCCTAGGTTATTTGGAAGTGAAACACCATCCTTAAGTTAGATAATGTTTGTGATGCCGGCCGTCATCCGATCAAAGCTTGATGAAGAAAGTAATCTCTAGTGCATGAGAACATAAAATACCATCCAATTACAAAAAGGCATAAAGGACCATATAAATGCAAAAACCTGTTTTTACCCTCCCATACCAAGTGACAGTTTTAGAGATTTAAGTCATTTACAACTTGAGATATTAGATGTGGTGCATCTGGCAATATACATAAATGAAACCTGAGAGCATTAGGCACTAAGAAACTTCAACCTGTCCTCTGGATCTAATCTCATTTGTTAGCATAAGGTTGTCCTTTTTTCCATTTCCTCACACAGGACCCACTCTCTGTGTTTTCTTTTTTCTCCTTTTGTGCTTGATCTTAAGTTTAACTTGGTTTCTTCCTCTGCCTTCATCACCCAAAAAATAAATAAATAAATCCCATAATGTATTGGCTTTATCATATTCACATTACAATCAATTATCCTCTAAATTGCACTTGACTAGATAGCATTAGATCGGACATGAGTTGCAGCTGCCACCTTTTGACCTATCAGTTCCAGTCCTGAAGCAAAATTCTCCAGACGTGCCGATCCCAATCTTTCTCTTTGAAGATATTCCTGCATAATGAATGTCAAGACAGAAATTTAAAATCTGATAAACAACACTATTAAGGAAACTTAGGAAAGAATAAAGGTAACTAACCACAAGGTCAAATTGAGTTCCTTTTACAAAGGCAACTAACTTGGATAGCTCCTTCTCAGACATAAGATAGCTAGCATGGTTTTCTAGTATGTTCTTAACTGAAGCTATATGTGCACTCAGCTCCTTAAAAGATGCGCTGATCAAGAAAGCAAAAAGAAATGTAAGAATAATCACCATACATATTTCACAGTTAAAATTTTGTGGATTGAAGTGAAAAGCATATCAGATCAACTTTCTAATTGTATGGCCATTGATAGGATGGATCAACTGATACATTAGCCAATAGCCAGTAGCCATATAGATTTCATTACAGGAAGCACCATAAAAGACATTCCACATCCACTTGGCAAGGTACCTTTTAGAGTCAAATGACTGCTTTCTGTAAGCAGATGGGAAAAGGAAATATCCCAAAAATCTGGGAGATAGCTTGTCAGACTCAGGAGTGGTACTTTCATATTCTCTCCCAGATCTCAACAAGAACCTTACCTGACAATCAAACATATACAGTTATCCAGTTAAAATTGAATAACAAATGCTGACATGGAAGTTGCTCTTATTCAATAGCATACCAATTCTCCAGCAAGTTCATATAAAGATTCATCAAGTGTTGCCTGCAGCAATAAGATCACATTGGTGACAACCACAGGGAAGAAAAAAAAAACAATTGCCACAACGAAACTGTCCGTACTTGTAATAAACGCAAAGCACAGTACTGACTCACGGCAGGGCCTTCCAGCTTTGCTATCACCTGCATTTTCATTATCACAATGAACATCATCTCTTTATATTACGTATCTAATAAGCACTGGTAGATAAAGCCCATTGCCATTTGAAAATCATGTCTAGAAATAGTCAAATAATAAGGTGGCAAAATATTACAGATGATAATACCTATAGTATATCAAGTCCTTCAGTATTTATCTTATGGACTACAAATCACATTTGCTGAAATTCTACATTTCTCAGTCTTACTATATGGAACACAAATGGCATCTCATCTTTATGCTATGATGCAACATGAATGGCACAAACTCCTTCCGTTAGAGACGTACCAACATTTGCATGGTCATCCTAGTCCCACTTGGTTCAGGATTATTGATACTAGTTCTATTTGGTTGATGCTTCTGTCTGTGTTGAAACTAGATTAGTATTATTAGTACATCCCAGTCCTAGTTACAATAGTACTAGGGAGGCCCTGGTCACATTTATAGCAGGAAAGGTCCTGTACACTAATGTGCATTGATAGCAAACTGCTGGTCTAGTCCTCCCTTTTTTCTTTCTATTTTCTGCAGTCTGGTCATTAGAGCCAGAATATGCATGCTGAAGGGGCTAACACCCATGAAGGCTGCACCTTGCTACACTTGCTCATGCAACCTACTCCATGCATCCACATCATGCCTGAACATCCCAGGAATATTCATGGTGATGAATTAAGGGAAAAAAGAAAGACACTTTTGTGGAAAAATGGCAGGAAGCAAACTTGGGAAACAATCCAAATCTTGCCCTGATACACATATAGGGGAAGACAGTATCTACACATGTTTCAAAGTTGTTCAATGGATTGTTTTCCAAACTTCAAAGCTGCATGGTCTATGTGGAATATGGATGCATGCTTTTTAGACAGCCAATTTCTTATCGCAAGATTTTGTACAGCCACTTTAAGAAGAAAAAGAGGTGGAGAAGACCTTTCTCTCTTGCATATATATCCATGAACAGGTGCATCTCTTACCTTTTGGGTCAACCCCAACTTTGCAACAAGCAAGGGTTTGCAGGCTTGGGGATATTTCAAACATACATGCATCCTGACCTGCCCCAGATGCTTCTCCCCCAAATTCTCTATTTTTTATTTGTTGTTGTGCCTCTTCTTTGGTCCCTGGCAAGAGGGGGAACTCCCTAAGAGCCCAGATGATTCCACTCCTTGTCAGAGACTCCAACACACGCTTATGAACATCTGAGAGCCCTTCCACAAATATCAATTTGAGCACCCTAAACCTACAACTTCCTTTCACTTCTGTGACACCAAATGGCCCAAAAATTGCTGCAAGAACAATGGTACAAAACGTCCTTATCAGCAGAATAACTATGGTTTTGAATCCACCATCGCAGCAAATCATGAAGATCATTAAGGCACAACATCCCAGACGAGGAAACAATTACAAATAATCTTCCAAAGACTGAGATGATACCATAGGAACAAAATAAACCTTGGTATCCATTTATATACAAGGCCAGATTCATGTATGTTTCCTACTAGTGTTCACATGAATGACTTGAGATTCTTCATTCGCAAGCCTGCTCAGGAATTGGATAAATGTGTTGAAATATAGAAAAAATTGTTTCTCCTAACATACAGAAGTACAAGCTTTCTTTCTTTAACCATGAAAATACTCACTCTTCTCACTGCACACTGAGATTAAAAACATAATTCCACACTGTCATCCAGTAAGACAAGAATTTTAGAGCCCCATTTCACTACATCAGCCTCATAACCAGATATCTAAGTCAAAGAAGCAGCATTATCCATCTACTCATTCAAATGTCATAACTGCCATAAATCCTCTTCTTGGTGTACGGATAAGATCACAAGAGTCTTCATTTTAGACAGGGGCAAGCAGAGCAATTCAGTGTAGGACTCTCCCTTGTTTGAAACCGTTCATTAAGAACTGTCTACATTTCCACAAAGCAAAGACCAGGACTTCTGTCTCCTTCCTCAAAAAAAAATCATCCTTCATATGCTCAGGCCAGCATATTCAATCCAAAATCATTGCCATTGAACGAAACACTTTGAACTCAGTCAAATGACTATTTTACCACATCCCAGATATTTAGCAATGTCTTGTGATATTGATTTGGTTCTTCTACAGTCTTTTTTCCTATTTTCCTCACTGGTATAAAGGAAATTCTCTGTCACAATGTTCAAAAATAATACACGATTCAAGTAGCAGATTATTTTGGGGAACAAATCAAAAGAATCTCCAGTAATTTATGTTATCAAAAAAGCATTCCAACCCATACCAATATATAGCATGCAGCAGTTCTGTACCATCTTCTTTGGAAACATTCTTCAAACAACCTGAAACAGGAACAAGAGATGCAGGTTTAGGAATAAAAGATTCTGTAAATATAGGAGGAGAAAAGCAAAATATACCTAGAATAAAGAACATACACCTCAAGGAGAAGAAAAAGTGCAGCTCCCAATATGGAGATTGATGTAGGACAATTATCACAGATTAAAATTAATATTTTTACCTCTCAGACCATATTTTTCCTGAGAAAATCTTATGAAATGCCATAGAACAGTTACTTAGTCCTGCATTCAAGTGTTCATGACAATCTCTAGGAATTTTTTTAATAAAAGATCCTTGAAATCATTTGAGTTCCTAACCTTCCATTGTTCCAAAAATTGCTCTCGTGAAACACAGACCAAGAATGACAGCAGAAGCAGGTGCTCACACATGCCAGATCCAGTCACTGATCACATCCACAATCCAAAAGCAGGACATGCATAATCAGCAGCTGTTTGACTTGTGACCCTCACAAACTCCCAGAGAAAGTTCTTAGAGAATACAGGAAATTTTCTGAAAAATACATACATATACATATATAGAATAACAAGATGGCCTCCGCCATGTCACAATGTAACCCTCACTATACTTCCAAAGCCAAAAAAAAAAGGTGATTGAGTCTCATTTGCATTGCAAGTTACTTCAGACCATACCCCAACCCTATCATAGATGAAAGAAGCTGTCCACTCAGCAGCGTTCTTCCCTTCTAAAATTTCTAACATTACTTTCAGTCTGGATTCTCAGAAAGTAGAATGGAGAATCAGCCACTAGACTATTCCTCCTTAAGGGCCTATCTTCATTTCCATCCCAACAAGAGACTTATGCAACCAAGTTGCGTGATCAATATCCTTCTCCCAATCAAAAGACATTTACAAGTAGTAAGTGCTATCCTGTGTGCAACTTGCCCGGAGATATGATGTCCATCAATACAAGAATGAGTTTCTTCATGTCACAGTCCTCATTCCTATTTGGCATGCTGATTGCAGACAGACATATTAGTAACTGATCCAATTATCCAAAATGCAATGTTGAGATAGTTGTGTACTATAATTAACTTTTCCATGGTTTTTTTTAAGTGGATAGTACCACAAGTATTTAATGAAAATGAAATATACAAGTATGGGAAAAAGAAACCCCAAAAGACCCTTGCAACGCCTGAAAATGGAACGTACAAGTATGGGCAAAAGAAACCCCAAAAGATCCTTCCAACGCATATAGAAAGGAATGCCACACTGAGGAATCCCACAGTGAGGACGTGCATAACAGCTTAACACCCCAATAAAGCATAAAGAGAAGAGTTGGGATAGTCCACACTACAAACAATAGCAGCCCATTCCTTAACTTTACGACAAACAACGTCAAAAAAAAAGCTTCCTCATCCCACGCAACTCTTCTGAATAGCCTGTTGTTCCGCACCCCCCACATTATCCATAAGGGTAGCATGAAGGATGAGCCACCAAACTGTCTTGTTGCCTCTGAGTGACCAATGCATGTCCCACCGCTCGAACAATTGTCGGACGTCCCTATTCTGACGGATGGTACAATGTGTCCTAGCAACCTCCCCCCAAACTCCTTGTGCGCAGGAGCAGCCTACAAAAAAGGTGATCTATGGACTCATCCTGCACCCTACATAAGGCACAACAGGTCTAAATATCTGGGATAAAACGGTGCAACCTGTCCCACGTGGGAAGTCCCCCGTGAGATATTCTCCAAACCAAAACTTTCATCTTCAATGGGCTTTTTGGGCTCCAAACTTGGTCATGGAAGCTGTGGCAAACCCCTCCGTCAGACATAATGTGATATGCTGATCTGACCAAGAAGAAGCCTCCCTTCTCCCACCTCCACATCACCCATCCTCTCTGTCCGACAAGTGGAGGGGCAAGGGGAGAGAGAGAAGGTTTTGAGGTTGTATCGTCTCATCATGCGTAAGGTCCGTCCTGAAGATCGGAGACCAAACCCCTCTCGACAAAAGAGGGCCAAAAGCCTATGAAAGAGAGACCAGGGATCCGCAGATATGAGGAAAAGAGAAGAGAAAAGAGCCTCCAGCGAGAAGTCCCCACACCATCTATCCTTCCAAAGAGAGTCTTGTCCCTCTCCCAATACAGACCCTGGCTTCCGAGGAGATAACATCCCTGCACAATAACATATCACGCCAAAGCAGGGGCATACTGGCACTAGAAGAAGGATGAAGGTCCAAAATCTGCTCCTATTGAAATATCTGTCTAATGAAAAGGGGTCATAACCTCTCCTCTCAACACCCTAATCTCCACAGCCACTTGCACAATAAGGTAAGGTTGAAATCCCTGATGTTCTTGAGACCACAGCCCTCCCTGAACCCTGTTAGTGTCAGCCTCCCCCACACTACATAGTGTCAACCCCTGCATCTCTCCCCACTGCCATATTAAAAGAATCTACACTGAATAATCGCAATCTTCTTCGCCACCGTCTTTGGCACCCTGAACATGGAAAGGAAATATGTGGACAGGCTATCCAAGACAGAGTTCCACTACACAAGTCTGCCTCCAAATGACAAAGTCTTGGCCTTCCACCCCGCCTTCTCAAACCTGTGAATAATGGGCCGCCAATCAGCACACCTAAGAGCACACAGAGTAAGAGGTAGCCCCAAATAAGATATTAGGAACTTGTCAATCTTGCAACGCAACATACAAGCCACCTACCACACAATCCTATCCTCGAGGTTCATCCCTACCAAGAGGCGCTTGTTGAAGTTGACTTTGAGCCCTGTGACCTCCAACAATTCTAGCAAGAACCTAGCCATCAGGGTCAGTTACTCACCCTCAGCCAAGAACAAGATGGTATCATATGCATATTGTAAATGTGAGATAGACATGTCCCCTCTAGGATCCTAAAAGCCTGAGATGAAGTCTGCTGCTTCCGCTCTATATCATACCTTGCTCAATACACTGGTAATGAGAACAAAAAGGAGAGGAGACAATGGATCTCCCTGTCTAAGTCCCCGTCTAATGTGGAACCAAAAGAAAGGTTTCCCATTGATGAGGATTGCAAAAGACGCCGAAAAGATACACACCCTCACCAAGCCAATCCACGTCTCCAAAACCCATCCTCTCTAGGATATCAAATAGGCACTGCCAGTTAACCCTGTCATAGGCCTGCTCAAAATCCAACTTCAAAACCGCCTCTTGTGCTACTTCAATGCGAACAAACACGCATGGGCCACTAAGAAATTGTCAAGAATGTGTCTCCCCCTAATAAAAGCATCCTGGAGGTGGTCAACCAGCTTGTCCATAACGGTAACCAACCTACCTGCCAAAACCTTGAATATAATATTGTAAGTGCTGTTTAGTAAGTTGATTGGCCTGAAATCTTGAAACTCCTTATCACTTTCCCAGAAATGAGAACAAGTTACGTCGTATTAATGACCCTAGGTGTGCTCTCCCCTCCTGGAATTCCCTCACAGCCGTCACCAAATCACTTTTAATGATCAGCCAACACTTTTAGAAGAAAGCTAAAGGAAGTCATACAGACCAGGTGTCTTATCTCCAATAGGGATAGAACGGCCTGGTGAACCTCCTCCTCAGAAAAAGGTCAAGATATGATCCCTTGGAGAAAGCCGAGGGAGAAGATCCTTTGCTATCGTCGACCTATAGAACTCCTCCTTCAAGAACAACTGGAGCAAAACTCTCTCGTCTGGCCTCTGATCTCCTCATCCGCCGAGAAGGAAACATTCCCCACCGTAATACTAGAGATGTAGTTGACCCTCCTCCCCAATTCAATCCGCTGGAAGTATGTTGTATTCATGCCCCCTCTCTAATCCATCTATCTCTCGATCTCTCCGTCTAGTATGTCTACTCTCTGCAAAAAACTTCCTCATATCATTCCTTCAATGAGACCCTAAGACGTCTATCCTCCTCATCCAACAGCCCTGCCTCCTCCAAGCTGTCGAGACCATCAATGTGTTGTAAACTTTTGTCATTCGCTACTCTCCCCTGAAGCGTTTTTGCTGCCACCCCATCCTTCTAGATCTAGGTAGTATGCCTCAACCTTCTCACAAGAGTAGCCATAGTGAAAGTAACTACAGGCTTAGCATTCTAAGCACCTGAGATAATGTCCAAACAATCATCCTTACGAAACCTGTCCTGCACCGGCTAGTCTTCAAAAGGATGGGTTTGTGATCAAAAACCGCTCTAGCCAGTAAGGCCACTTGCACATGAGGAAAGTGATCCTCCCAATCTACCGAAACCAGATCCTGTCCAACCTCGAGCAAACAACATCTGCTTTAAAGATTGGAGCAATTATAATAGCCACTGGCCATACCGATGTCCACCAAAACAGCCTCCTAGATGAAGGCCGAGAAATCCTCTATACTCCCATCCTAGATCAAAGCCTCGGTCCTCTCCAATGGATTAACCACTGCGTTGAAGTCCTCACCCACACACCATGGTCGGCAAAAAGAGAGGTGATGCCTAGTCAAGTCCTCCCAGAGCTGCCTCTTCTCTTCCTTTGATTGAGAATCATACACCCCACTAAAATCTCAAGAAAAGCCAACTTTAACCCCCCCCCCCCCCCAAAATGAACAGAAATGGCCCACTGCTCATCAACCTATCAAGCTCCACTTCACCTCGAAAAGGTTCCAAAAGATAAAGATATGCCCCTTAAGCTCGCCACTGCTAGGGAGTAGGGAGGCAACCCTACAAAAGCACGGACCCCTAATCTCACTCCCTCTCCCTCCCACTTTGTCTCTTGTATACATAAGACATCCACCTTACATCTTCAAACCAATTCCTCATTGTCTCTTGTTGCCCCTCCTAACCCCCTCACATAACCACATTCCATGAAAGGATCCACATTGAGAACTCAAGGCATCCTTCTCCTCCCCTCCTTCCGCACCCACTCTACCCTCCCTCAACAGTGATCTCTCTCCTGCTCTAATTCTGGCACTCCACCGCTTATTGATTTTTAAGAATAACCCCTCCAATCCTTCTCCGCCACCAAAAGGGAGATGTCAACCTTGTCGGCCACCTCCTCAGCCTGATCCGTACACATGCTCTCCATCTCCTTGAGTAGAGCCATCACTGCCTCCGCTCCCAACCTAGACCTCTCTCCAAGAATCTCCTCCTCCGCCGAAAAACCTCATTGTCACTTCCCCCCTATCGATCCTAACCCCATAACAACCTGGAAGAAGAATCTCCTTACACAGGATCATCTCTGGCAAGGATCTCCCCCTCTTTTAATCAAGGCATTAGCATCAAGGCCAAAAGTCCTTGCTCTGACAAAGACACTGGTGAAAATTCCCTAAGATCGACTGTCGTCGTGTCCAAAGAAGCCCTCTACTGCATCCGTAGAGGAGGTGAGCTGCAGAGCAACCACCCCAGTAGAGGCATAGAGTAGCCGGCCGACTGATGCTCCAAGGGCCCCTCTACTGCATCCGTAGAGGAGGTGAGCTGCAGAGCGACCACCCCAGTAGAGGCATAGAGTAGCCGGCCGACTGGTGCTCCAAGGGCCCGTAAGAAAACTCCCCAATGTCCAACATGTCAACGCTTTGACTTAGAGCTGGTACCGAAAGCAAACCGCTTCTTGCAGATTCCACCGATGGTGCCCATCTACAACATAGCTTCCAGAGAACCACCCCTCGCCGGAGTCGAGTAGCCGATCTTCATTGGCGGGGGATTGAGGAGGTCCAAAAAGAGAGCCCCCGCCTCTGCAAGCCCTAGAGAATTGGGCCACAAGAGACGTTCCCCTATCAGGCGGAGGAGATTCTTAATGGTTCCCTCACACCCGATACGAGGCTTCGCCCGTAAATTGGGTAAGTGATGGGCCTTACTCCTAGACCCGACTTGAGCCGCCCCGTCCTGGATGTCCAACAAGTAAGGTCCTTGACTCTCTACCCGGGTCGGATGTCGCGCATCCAGCCACTACACCACCTGAAACCTGGGAGCCGGATCCACACCCAATTGGGGGATCTGAAAGGCGAATTCAAATTGCCCGCTTCGACTTCATCTTCTACCTCTCGACCTACAAGAGGAGACCCTAGGGAAGGCGGTGCAGACCCCTACAACTCTCCCTCCACCGCACACCAGATGATTACCCTATCTCCGACAACCCCTACTGCAACCACCGCCAGCACAGCCTCCGGACTGCTCGCCTGAGGGATAGGCCGAGAGCATCAACCTCGACCCGTCATGGAGAACTCCAAAGACCCCTGTTCCAATCAGACAAAACGGAGAACCAAAAAGCCACCCCCCCCAACCCAATCTCATCACATAGAAAAATGGGGACTCCTTTGAAGGACACCCTAAACCTCCTCACCGGCAAGGAAGGGAAGGTTACCGAAGCCGCCGGCCATCAACAGAGGCGAAAGGTAGCGCCACCCGCTACGATGATTCCAGTGCCCACCAGCCTCCCCACCCCCTCCTCATCATTGCCCAGCATCAAAAATAAAGAGTTGGACACCTTAGTGAGCCCACTCCCCCCCTCCCCCCAGCCAACTCCAACAGACAGCGCTTAACCTCCCAAGGCTCCACTGCACCTTCCAGCAGGGAGATAGCCAAGTATCTATTCACCTTCTCCAAGTGGCTCCTCAGCAAGTCCTGCAGCAAGTCCCCTACTTCAACGAGCCTCCTGCTCCCCCAGACCACCTCTGCAAAGTTCCTGTCTCTGCACTGGGCCCCTCTAAGAGGTGCTGGCTTGTCAGCAGTCCCCAGACAGAATCTTCTGCTGTGACCCCTCCTCCCACACTGAGAACACCCCGGCTCCCTCCTCTCCTCTGCAGCAGCAGGACAGAGGCCAGGGCAAATGCACCTAATGTGGCCCCATCTCCCACACCCAAAACATGTTCGATTCTTCATTTCACTCCCATCACGACCTCCATGGCTGGTCGGACCCTCCAAAGGGTGGCAGCCATCCTGCGCCAGGACCCCAGCGAGCCACCAGGGGCTGTCTGGTGCCCCCCTCCCCAAAGGGATACTATTCGGCCATGACGGCAGCACCATCCACCAAAGCTTCTGTGTCTAAAAAAGGCTAGAGAGAGAAAAACTTTGAGATAACAGCTCCTAACTTTACCATGTTATCATTGGTTTGACTAAATCAGGTGTGTCAATATTTCAAAGTTAATTATGTTCTAATACTGAATTAGTTGTGAGATAATATGAAAATGATAGAGATGCAACTGTCCGAAACAATTATTTGAAAAGGTGCCTTTTGACACCAAAATATTCATCAAATCTTGTGAATATTTTGGTGATAAAGAAATTATACATGGACAACTTTGCTAATCATGGCGTAAAATGGTAAAAACCATGACCATGTGATAAGGGCAAAAAGGTCCAAACAGCCCCAAAAAACTCCAAATTTTTGAAATATCAAAATTTCAGGAATTATCAGAAATTTCAGAAAATTTCATAAATATTCAATTTTTAGAAAATACCATGTTTCCAGAAAATCCCAGAAATTCAAAATCCCACGAAGCCAAAAAGAACCCCAAAATTCAGAGATTCCAGAAATATCATACTTCTCAAATTCCAGAAATATCATAATCCTGAAAAAAAACCAAAAGCACTGAAATATCCAAACTCCCAGGATTCACAAAATCCAGCAATTTCTGAAATATCCTATTTCAGAAATTGCCAAAACCCATAAAACCAGAAATGTCAAATTTCTTGAAAATACCAACATCCTTGAAAATTTGAAATACCCAGTTTCCAGGAATCTATATTTCAAAAATCTATATTTCCAGAAAATATCAAAAATCCCGAAATCCCAAATACCAAAATCTTCAAAAATCCCAAAGTTCCGAAATTCTCAAATTCCAGAAATCCCTAAAAAATGGGCTCCGATGGGAGTCCCATCGGAGACCCACCGCGGTGGGCTCCACCCGGGGGTGGGCTCCGATGGGAGCCGCATCGAAGACCCACCCACCGATGGGGGTAGGCTCCGATGGGTTCCTTCCCCTCTCTCTCTCCTAAATAAATAAAACAGAAAGGAAGATAAAAAGACACATTAAATGGGATGCTCCGATAGGGTGCTCCAAAGAGAGCTCCGATGGGCCTCTTCCTCCTCCCAACTCCTATAAAAAAAACACCAATGCCAAGAGGGAGAGAGGACATGGGGACTTGAAGTTTCTTTTGGTTGAAGGCTTGGGAGGAGCCAGGATGGTCTCCTCCTCGTGTTGTTGGTTTCTTCTTTTGAAAGAAGAAGAATGCTGCAAGTCTCTTGCTAGACTCTTGATATTTCACGTAAAAGCCCCTCACGGAGACTTATTTATCACGTCATGCAAATTTTGCACAAAAGAACTTGCAAAGGCCAATATTTGTACAAAGTACTCTTTTGAGTATCATCAATGTACAAGTCAAGTCTTCAATAGAAAGTTGCATAAATGTCTTTGAAGGGTTGGAATTTTCAGAAATGTCCTCAAAAGGACTGAAATTATGGAAATGCCCTTCAAAGGACTGAAATTTGCAGAAATGTCTCTTTTGGACGGAAAATTGAAGAAACATCCTCAAAGGGCGGAAAATTACAGAAATGCCCCCGGAGGGCAGAAATTGCAAATCAGTCCCTCTGCTGTTCGGAAATTGCAGAAATACCCCTGTGATAGAGAAAATTGCAGAAATACTCCTGTTTAGGGGACATTTACACGAAAACCCTCTAGAGTTCAGAAATTACATGAAAGCCCTTGTTCAGTTCAAGAAACGGCACAAGGCCCTGACAAGCTTCAAAAGTAGTATAGCTCAAAGCGGAAATGCCGCTTGCATGGCTCAGTGGAGCGGTACCCACGTCACTTCTCTGAAGCGGCGTGCGCTCTCCTGAATACGGCTCAAGACAGATCATACTTGGGAATACTGACCCGGTGGAGCGGAACCCACGTCACTTCCCTGAAGCGGCATGCGCTCTCTTAGGCCAACCCCCAGCCTGATCATACTCGGGACTGCTCAGAAAAGCCAAGAAATAGCATAAATGTCCAAGAAGGTCAAGAAATGACAGAAAAGACAAAAGATGTCAAGAAATGGCAAAAGCACCCCGGGAAAATCAACCAATGACGAAAATATCCGAGATTGCTCGAAAAAGTCAAGAAATGACAGAAAGAACCCGAGGACATTAGCCGATGGCAAAAGGTTGAAAAGGCTAAAAAATGACAGAGGTGCCTGAAAATGTCAGAAAATGGCAAGGAGCTCTGAACAGTCATGGATATAATGTTGTCAAATCTCTTCTGGATTTCTTCTTCAAAACACAACATCGGCCAAGTTTTTAACTATGATCATAGTGGGTGATACTTGCAGAAATACCCCGACATGGGAGGGCTGCAGCCTGCAGAAATCCCAGAAAGGGTGGAACCGTGGAAGATTGCAGCAAAACCTCAGAAATGGTACAAACTTGCCAAAACCTGGCAAGACCACTTAAAAGTCCCATCACAATCAAATGGTGGTGGTGACCACGGAGCAAACACAATGGACCTACAATGATCATCTTGACAATCCAACAGCTTGGTCGTGATGAAGTTCAAGATCAACGGTCTGATTGTGACAGAAGTAAATTCAAAAAGGTCCGATCATGACCTAATGCAATTCCGAAGACTCGATTATATAATCGGGACCATTTATAAAGGTCTTGAAAGACTAGCTGTAATTCAAATTACATATATACAAACAATGAAGACTTTATATTTCTTTGCAAGAGTATGTATCCATAAAGGATGATCATCAAGATCAATATTGTCACAATGAATAGAGACAAAAGGCATTCTTTAATAGAGAATCAAAGGTGTTCAAGGTCATCTCGATGTAAATTAACATCGACTTCAGTCGGTGGGGAAAGGTCCAGTACACGACACCCAAATCACCTGATAAAATAAATGAAATTTGTCTGTTTTAACAGACTGGCATGCCCGCAAAAATAAATAAACATCACAATCATCTTTTTCTTCTAAAAGATAAGAAAATTCCTCGTGTTAAACAGTGCCCTTATCCACCTTTTGTTGTATGCCTGATTTTTCACCATTCTTGCTTCTCATAGAACTTTTCTAATTTGTTTGTAAACTTTTGCCAAATACAAAAGGGGATACAGCAAATCAGGCAAGAACCAACATGACCAAAATTAGCATGGGCATATGAGATCAATTCAGGCTAATTCTGATAAATCCTGCACCTAAAAACCTTACTGTGGGATTCCTGGGAGCATGTTGAGCATTATTAAAGATTACATTTGGTTTATGGCACAGCTTTGAGTTCATAAAAAACACAGAATTATCCCATGTACCTGCAGCATGATGGACACCATTACCAGTTGACGGAAATGGACAGTGTACCACACAGCATGCCAGGAAATGACGACTATTTTCTACATCTGGCCCAATTCAGAATAAACATATGAACCAAACACTATTATTCTAATAATGACCATTTTCTAAACTGTTATATTAACATGCAAACTGTATCCTTGTTCATCAAAGTGAAAATTGTGAATGATTTAATTTTGCAATGAATTTGCAATAACATACTCTGTTGATCTCCCAGCAGCAGAGAACAAATCTGCCCAGTGTCTTCCATCAGTTTTCCTGGCAACACTGACAACTACATCTAAATATTCAGGAAAATTTCTAATTAAGTCGCATGTCTTCTCCAACAAGGTGTGAGTCGAAGTCTTTCCAGATGCAGAAAACTGGTTTTATTTGCAGTCTGCCTGCAGAAGTGACAAGTCAATGAGTCATGGCTAGAAAATGATTGCAAAAAAGATGAACTGATCGTAAATCACAAAAAGACCTAGTCATAAGAAATAAGATTTAAGTTAGGATGTATTCGAGTTTAAAAATGGCCAATAAATCTATTTAAATTTGTCTTGAGTTTAATATTAAAATACAGATCACCTTTAGTACGCTGATGATACTATTCTCTTTATCCCTAACGTGCAGCAACAGGAGTGGACACTAGATTGATGTTACAGATGGTGCAGGATATCACTGGCCTAAAGGTTAATTACAACAAGTGTCTAATGGCAGGGATGAACATGAATGAGCTAGAAACCAGGAAAACGGCTATCCTATTTGGGTGTTAGGTACATAGATTTCCTTTCTCCTACCTGGTACTTCCCCTTTCTCCAGGATCTTTAGGTTGCAGTGACTAGAAGGAGATTGTCCAACGATTTGAGCATAGATTGACTAGGTGGAAGGCGAGGGCTCTTTCTTATGGTGGTCGTTTGGTTCTTTTTGTAGAGCAGTCTTGGACAGTTTGCCCACCGACTCTTTGTCCATCTTTAGAATTCTTAAGTTGGTGGCAAATGCTCTACAATTCATTCAAACTAGGTTTTTATGGCATGGCAATGGAAAGAATGATAGAGGGTGGCATGATACCCCTTGCTGCAGAGTATGTCAACCTAAGGACGCAGAAAGCCTTGGAATCAAGAACATCAGGTCTTTCAACATGGCTCTTCTTTGTAGATGGTGGTGGAGGCTCGGGTCAGAAGAAAGAGGGTATGTGGCAGCACTTAGTTAAGCAAAAATACTATGGGTATTCCAGAGTTTGGGACATGACCCACGCACCGCCCCCCTAAACTATATAAAGTATCCCATTTTGAAAGGGGATTAACTCCGCCATTGCCGGTCCCAAGCCCGGGTGAGAAAGGAGGAGGGTTTGCGTTAGGTTGACAGCCAATAGTAAAAATAATGTCAAATCCTTACATGATTCTGATCTAAATATTGGTGCTAGGATCTATCATACAAGAAAATAGGAAGATTTATGACGATGTGGCACACAGGATTAAGGTAGGTTGGCAAAAATGGAGAACTGTATCTGGAGTCCTCTGTGATCGTCGGATACCAGTGAAACTTAAAGAAAGTTTTATAGAACGACAGTAAGACCTGCTTTATTATATGGTACCAAGTGTTGGGCAGTGAGAAAGAAATACATTAACAAAATGTGTGTGGCGGGGATGAGGATGCTGAGATGGATGCAAGGATGGCAGAGTCGGTCGGGTGGCTGGGTCGGCCCCAGCCGATCCCGACCCTGAGTCGGGCCAGACTCGGCCTGAGTCGGGCCGAGTCGGCCTGAGTCGGGACAGTGAACTGCCGTGGGTGGGTGGGGGGAACACTGCCGTGGTGGGTCGGTGTTCCCCCCAGAGTCGGATCGCCAGGGGCCGACCCGACTCAGAGTCGGCCGACTCCGCTCCGAGTCGGCCGACTCTGCCATCCATGGATGGATGTGTGGTAAGACTAAGAAAGATAAGATTAGGAATGAGCGCTTCCGTAAGGATTTGGAGATAGCTCCAATTGATAGAAAAATGAGAGAAAATAGACTGGGTGGTTGGACACGTGCATCGTCGCCCTAACTTGGCGCCGGTTAAAAGATGTGATAAAATCTTAGTGAATACCAGTAAAAAGCTAGGGAAAGGCCTAAAATGATGGTGCGATGTTATTAGGAAAGACTTGAACTTCTTGAGTTTAAACACGACTATAACACTTGATAGAAATTTGTGGCGGAAAAGAATTCATGTAGTCGACCCCAAATAATGGGATTAAGGCTCTGATGATGATGATGATGATGATGATGATGATGATTTTGAAAGGGGATTCTTCAGTGTGTGGGTTTTATCAGGGCTAGTGTCAAGATCTCTTTGGGTGACAGGCATAAGTCCTTTTAGAACGATAGGTGGTGTTGCGACTCCTCGTGGGTGAACTCATTTCCCGACTTATTTGCTATTTGTTCAATCATGTCAGCCATGGTTGCTAGTTATTTTGAGGGTAGTCTTTCTGGTAGGACATGGGCACCAACCTTTTAGAGGAACATTCTTGGGAAGAGACAAGCCAGCTTTTGTAACTCTTCTCTTTACTTATTCCATTCAGGTCGATAGCAGCCAGGGAGGACTCATGGACTAGGAGATGGGAGAAGACAAGTTGTTTCTCGGTTAGATCGGCATACCATATGCTAGTTGATGGAGGGCTTAGACATGAGGCGGCAAGTCAGATTTGGGCTCCCAAGAGCCTCCTAATCTCTTCCTTTGAGGGTCTCTCATGGGAGGTTGCAGACTTGTGATAAACTTTTTCATTTCCTTCCAGAAATTCCTACACTCTGCTATTTATATGTGGGGAAGGGGAGGCCTGGATCATCTGTTCACTTCTTGTTCTTACACTAAGGGGTTTGGGCATTGATCGGACAATGTATTCAGCATCCCATCCCTAATTTGAGGGATTCATCACCTTCTTTAGGGTGGAAAGCGGGTCCTTCGTCAAGGGAGATCGGGTGGTGTGGTACTGTGGTGGCTTATTTTGCACGCTACTCATTGGGCCCTGTGGATCGAAAGAAATAGTAGAATATTCATAAGAGAAACAAGGTCTGAGGAAAGCATTTTTCCTTAGAAACAGAGTTTGTTTGTGGGCTAAACATGTGCAGAAGGTAGAGGGTCCTAACTCCCCTATCTTTTTGTGTATAGGGAGTTGAGGTGTTGTGTTTCTCTTGTGAGGGAGGGCTTCTTTTGCATAAAGGTTTTTGTTCTTTATACCTCTACACTTGTACATCCTTTTCTTCTATCAATATAATTTGTGGTACCATCCACATTTAAAATAACATATTAAAATCCGTACAATCCAATGTCATCAATAGATAATCAATGCCTTACTGACCAATGTTTGAGGCTTCTGTCGTCAAGGTGACACAGTCACACATGAATCTATACGAATATACTAAAACACAGTCCTAGCCTAGACACGTGGCAATATTAGAAGACTTATTTTCCCACCTAAACTCTCCCCTCATGACCGCACTATTCTCCACCCTCACCTTCTGTAGGCGGTTCATCCCTTAAAAAAAAGAAAAACCTACGCGGTTATCACAAAACTGATCTATTCACCACCCTACTCACGGACATGGCTGCCGTCGCCTCCACGGCCGCCCTACTCAGCACCCACCCCTGCCTCCCCTTCTTCTGTATCCTTCCGCTCCCTGGCCCGCCCACATGGCAATTGTCCCACTGGTTCGACGACGACTGAAGGTGCATGGGTTTCCGGGGGCTGCGGATGGGGAACACCCGCGAGGTGAGCTAGATGGCAGTCGTAGAGGCAGGGTACTGGAGAAACGCCTCCATGTGCTGGGGTTGGAGGGGGTGTTCAAGGAAGCGCGCGTGGTATCACTGTAACAACTGTAGATACCGCCGCTGCTAAAGGCCGCCTTCGGAGGTATCTGTATTGTTCACATCACCTCTTCTCCGGGCCTCTCTGACATCTCCAGATCTCCTCCTTCCCCACTCCCGCCCTCCACCAGTCTCTCGCCTCTGCAACAACTCCACCCGTGCGAT
Organism: Colocasia esculenta; assembly: GCA_014218235.1. Taxonomy (NCBI): domain Eukaryota; kingdom Viridiplantae; phylum Streptophyta; class Magnoliopsida; order Alismatales; family Araceae; genus Colocasia; species Colocasia esculenta. The sequence goes on from CM024758.1 coordinate 6,430,679, forward strand.
CTGGATGCAAGCCAGGATCTGCACTGAGGCCTCCACATGCCGCCGCAACCGTCACTACCTCGGTCACCTTCGGAGCTATCTGCATTGCTGATATCACCTCTTCTTCAGGTCCTCTGCGGCAGGCTTCGTCTTCTCCAGGCCTCTCCGACATCTACAGATCTCATCCTTCCCCGCTCCTGATCTTCACCTCTCTCGCGCCTCTGCAACAGCTCCACCCCAGCGATATAGATGCAGGTCAGGATCCACGCTGGGGCCTTCACACGCCGCCACCACTGCAGTTGCCAAATGCTGCCTTCAGAGGTATCTGCCGGTGGCAGCCACGGTGAACTGCACGAACAACATGGGGGCGAAGAACCTCTATATCATCTTTGTCGAAGGCACAAGGGCCGAGTGAATCGCCCGCCATCGGCCTGCATAGGCAACGTGTTCATGGCAACTGTGAAGAAAGGGAAGCCCAATCAAAGAAAAGGTCATGCCGGCAGTCATCAAGACGCAGAAGAAGTCGTGGCATAGAAAGGACTGGGGTGATTGTCAACCCAAAAGGAGAAATGAAAGGATCTGCGATCATGGGGCCCATCGGTAAGGATTATGCAGATCTATGGCTGAGAATTACAACTGCCGCCAATCCCATCGTCTAACATCAGTTTGGGCATAACTTTCCACAATAGCCTTCAGTTTGGTTGTGTAACTTTGTTTTAATTTTTGTGGCTTCGAACTAGGTGGACGTCTATTTTGTTTAGAGTTCCTTCGGTTTTGATTATGAGTTTACAGACTGGTGGGGGTACTCCAGGCCGGAGACTCGCCACCAGTCCCACAACTGCCGCTGCCAAATGCCACCTTCGGAGGTAAAATTTATGAATTTAAATTAACTCCCCTGACAGTGTCATCTCCCGCATCACTCGGGCATCGCAAGGACCATATCAGATAACTTATATATTCCGGCTGTGCAACTATATATTTGAAAGAAGATATATGACCAGATATCCTGCATTACAAACTCATATTAGATACGATCCAATTTCATTATTTTAAATTCTTCATAGTTATTTTAATATTTTCTTTTGAAATCTATAATTAAAATTATTCCAATTTTATTTTATACTCAATATAAAATAATCTTACTTATACTAATTATAAATTTTAATTATTTATATGTTTAAAATTTTCTCATGCATCGCACGGGCATACAGCTAGTAACCCATATATATGGGTAAACTTCCCTTGCTTGTCATTGGTATCAGACTGGTGCTTCATAGATTGCCGGAAAAAAACGAAAACGGAAACTTCGGATGCAACAACATTTATAAATTTACAAGTACATTGATTATTAAATTTATGAATAGTTTGGTAAGAAAAAAAAAATGGATCAATACAATCAACAGTGTAGAATGCAACGGATCTTTGAAGCAAAGGTTCCAACAGGGGTAAAAAGGATTATTATTTGAAAATGATAAATTTAATAATTTACTAGTATAGATAACTAACAACAATAAATAAATAAATATCTTCTACTATATTTTCTCCATCATGTACATTATAATGACACTTATTAAATGAAGCATGACAAGATCAAATTAATATAGTAACATCATATGGTTATATATAATGGTTGAATAATAGATAGTCGACATATGTAGGTATGAAGACTGTCAGAGAAAAAACTGTCATATATGATGGAATGAGAGTGTCCACTAGCCACTAATTGGGACAAAGACAGATAGCATTTGCATTATTGCATATAGATTGAGACAGGGGATAGTGAGTTAAAATTTTAAGACCGCAGCTTCAAGGTTGAGGAGTTTTTAAAAATATTATATAACATATATTAAAAATTATTGAAGTGAATGCGGAATTGGGTGTTTCTGCTTCTGCATCCTATAAGAACTCAGATATCCATTTCCACTTCCATTAAGCTATAGGAAAATTCTTTTCGGACTTCTGCATCCTATAAAAAATGCAGAAACAGGTCGGCTAAACGGAAAACGGAGATCCGTTGGCAGCCCTATGATCAATGCACTATCCATTGAGGTTTTTCAGTCCAGTCTTATCTCCACAAGATTCATACTCGCCGGCTTACGACATACTTTTCTATAATCAAGTCAGGTGCTGATTTCTTGTGCACTGTCTTATATGAATTAGATATGCAGCAGTCTTCATATGCAGCTCGGAAGGCATCAGAGAGAGAAAAGATTCATGCAACATGAAGGTATTTGAAAGCTGATGGTATGGTTCAAAGAACATGAAGCTGGAATGTGATCACAACTGTTTCCATGAAATACAGTCAAAATATTTGATCAACATCAAACTCTTACCTTGATATTTCAGCATCAAATACAGTGAAAAGAAGCCACTCTAAACAGTGTGAGAAATGAGGCTTTTCCGCTGACAAACATGCCAACCGTAAAGCTTCCTCTATTTTGTCCCTCTAGCAAACAAGAAAAAGAAACAATAAGGGGAAAAATAATCATCACTGGTCATGGTACAAGGTTCAGATGCATACACAGGTCATCATCATTGTAAATAATGTACACATTTCTGCATGAAAAGTTTCATTCCAGGACTGACAAAGTTTCATGATAGAAAATGACTTTGTGAAAAACCTATGGAAAGCTTAAATATACATAGATCACATACAAGATCAATCAAATACAGAAGAAACAAAAACACAAAGGTATTTGCAGGCTATCTACTGAAATCCCCCACCTTCTTTCTGACTTCAACACATTTACAACAGATCATCGATTCTCCAGAAAGAAAAAGTACAGGCACCACAGAGAAAGTATCTATCTACAATATCTTGGCTTCTGTGCATATAAATGTTAGCGGTGAAGAAGAGGCAGTATAAATAAGATGCTCTTCGGCGCCTCATATACTCTTGCACCCAAGGAAACTAGCATCAATTATTTAGCAGCACAGGATATCCTCAAGGAAGATGTGGAAGGTGGAAACATGATGTGCTTGGCAGTCCAGATTCCAGAGGAAAAGATTGTGAAGTCCCATAGCTGGCAGGGGTGGTACAGTGTGTCAAATGACAGGGTTCTTCCCATAGATAAAAAATTGAGGGATCTTTTTAAAAAAGGGTTAGCAGTCTGGATACAGCATGTGGATCCACTTTCAGGTCTACATTCGGCCATGGTCTTCAGAAGCCCTTGTCAGCATGTTCGTATCACTAGTGGTTTCTTGTCCAGGATCCTAACCAAATTTACTCATGGTGCAATAGAATTAACAGGTCATCTCTCCATTATTTCACAAGGTTTGAGGGGTCTTGTGCAGTGTTTTCCAAGCCAGTTCCTTTTGCCATGACACTTCATCTCATTCTAAGGGGTGTAGTGACATCAGGTTCTCATGAGCGAGAGAGAGCTCACAGTTTACATGCATGAAAAGTATGACTTTGATGATTCTTCGTGGACCTTGCTTTACAGCTGGTTCAAGAAAGAATCAGTAAGAAGCTGAATAGATTGGGAATGCAGTTGAAGGTATAGTGGGTGTGTTTTTGAAGAAAGGATTTCCTGGAATATGTTGTGGAGAGCTTTTTTTCCTCCTCAGAGAAGAAGCCAATGAAGATATTTAAGTTGGAAAGAAAAGGAAAAAGACTTGGGACTCCTCTTGTGAACCTCTGACAAACTCGGGTTCTAGGTCTAAGGGAAGAGGAGGAAGAAAAAAGTGTTAAGGACATTTTGCACATTTGAAGTTTGAGTTCTGGTGGGTTGTCTTACTCTTATTTTGTGTGATGGACCGAGAGGTATCTCACTTCATTCTAACAGTTGTACCACCTTATTTATTTCCACAAGCTTGGTGGTCATTCAGAAAAGAAATTTCCTTGAAGTGTACATGAGGAATGGCCTCAAACAATGAACAAAGACTACAACAATGAAATTGTCATCCAACTCCAGACACTCTCCTCGCACTAATGAATTTATTAAAGGGTATGTTGCATATATACCCCTTTTAGAAGATTAAATGCACGAGAATCCTTCCCGGATTTGCATTTACATGTATTCCTCTCTTATAGATACAAAATGCCCTCAGAAACTCTACCGTAACCTCCCGTGACAGAAGTCAAGAAATGCTTCAAATATTCCTTCACCGTCATTTTTTAGCATGGGTATTTATGCAAAGTGAACGGAATATTTCAAGCATCTTTTTGACATCCGTCAAGGCATGTTACAGTAGGGTCTTTGAAGGCATTTTGTATGTACGAGGGGTGTATATGTGCAAATGCAAATATAAGAAAGATTCCTGCTAATCTTCTAAGCATGGTTCGCAGAATTGGCCAATCCGGATCGGGATCGGTTGATTCTGAATCGGATCGGCCATGGCCGGTCCTGGCCTGGATCGGCCAATTCGGATCAGGAATCGGCCCAATCTGGATCGGGATCAGCCCTGGCCGATTCCAGAGCCGATCCGATTCCATTTTCCATTGCTTCTAAGAGGGATATATATATATATGTGCAAAAATGCATATATTAAATTGCAAATGAGAGGATAAATAATGTCTCCTTTATTTTATACAATGTGAGGACAGAATAGCAAGAATATTCACATAGACAACAGCCAAGAGTGTGATAAGTTTATCAGGATCATCATCACCATCAAAGCCTTATCACATTATTTGGGGTTGACCGTTGGCTACATGAATCCTATTCCGCCAAAGATTTCTATCAAGTACTATATTTGTGTTTAAACCTAAGAATGTTCTTCCTAATAACATCACACCATCTCATTTTAGGCCTTCCCTGAGCTCTCTTACTAGCATCTATTAAGATTTGGTCACATCTTTTAACTGACACTGAGTTAGGGCAATGATGCACGTGTCATAAGTTTATCATGATAGAATATGAAACTTATTAGACTTAAGCCTAATGTCTTTCCTCTGCCACATCATGAACAATACATAACATGCATTCGACAATATTGAGGATATGACCAATTTCCTGCTGAATAAACATTTCTTCAACCAATGCAAAAAACGCACCTCATTGGGACCAGCTACAGTTCATTTGGTTGGAAATTCACCAGTAATGCATTCATACATAATTTGAAGTTTCATATATCATTTTGCAGTATAAACTGTAGCTTCAAGAAATTCCATGAAGCATAGTGGGCCAAGAGTTAGCAAGCTCATGGAATTCTGGATCGGATCGGGGTCGGGGATCACCCCGCCGACCCCGATCCCAATCCGGCTGGAATCGGCCAGGATTGGCTGGAATCGGCTGGATCGGCCATGGCCAATCACGATCCAGCCGATTTTGCATTCCATGAGCAAGCTCAATCCATAGAATTCTTGTAGTTATTATTCGATGTCTCGACATGTCCCACAATAAAGACAAGTGACAGCTCAAAAATTAACATGCAAAGAATCAGGAAAAAACTTTAGTGAAGGATTTGCATGGTAGTCTTGACTATTGCTGTATGATTTACAACTTTCAGGATTAGCAGCAGTCGAGTCTAATAAAGGATCATGAACTCACACCTGAAGAAGATGCCGCAGCAAACAATGCAATATTGTTTGAGCTTGTGGCAATGGCTCAAAACATGGAAATTCAGTACAGGTAGAGAATGATGTTCTCTGCGAGACACCGACGACAACACCAGCATTTGGAAGAAGCCCCAGTGGATAAACTTCACGATCAAATTCTAGTTCAGGATCCAACTGCAAAATAGTAAAGATTAGTGCATCCAAATAATATTGAGGGTTGATTGCCGCCCGTCCGCGCTGCCCCCAGGGGGGCGCACAACCCTTGGGGGTGCGGGGCCCCCCGTGTTGTGTAATATTTGATTCTTAAAGAAAGGAATTGGCATACAGTTTTCACAATAAGATAGACAGTTGATAAAGATGAACACTGCAAGTAAATGCTAGAGCAAGGAACCACATAGGTAAAAAAGCCATAATATCCTGTAACAAACTCACAAGTCAAAATGACTACAGCTTTGTATTCTACTGGCATTTCAATGACCAAAACTATTCGCATATATACTTTTTTACAAACACTTTTAGGAATCAACCAATGACAAATTGACAATCAATTTTTTATTTTTCTTTCACCATAAAGATAGATTCATATTCTTCACATTTGTTAGGCATAGATCCATGGTTAGCCGATACCGAAACCCCTTGGTCCGAAACTGGGCGAAACCATCTCAAGTGAAGACAAAATCACTTGAACAGTTGAACTTGCCCGATACGTGCGATACCGCTGAAACCGAAACCGATCTGTTTCAGTTTCGGACCTGGCCAAAACCGAGTCCAAAACCGATACTGTCATCCTTGCATAGGGCAATGGTATTCGAATTTCCGATCAGATTCCGATAATAAATATAGGATATGGAGAGGATAAAACCACCGATACCAAATCGGAATCGGAATGGGATATTTCCGATAAGCTATCGGAATAGGAAATGCAAAGTCTTGATTCCGTATCCTATTGCAGATTTCCAAATCCGATAATATATATAATATATATTAAATATGTAATATATATTATATATTATATATGTTAAGCAGTATTATCCAAATTCTGAATCTGTGTTTATCCAAATTCCGAATCCGATTTTATCTTATTACCAAATCCGTTCATATTCAACAATATCCGATTTCCAAATCGGTTACCGATAATCAGAAAAAAATGGAGTTGTTTCCGATTCCGACATTTTCCGATAATTCTTATCGGAATTGGAAACGGAAACGACAGTTTCCGTATCCATATCCTACCCATTTACAGCCTAGTTGGCATTATACAACACTACAAGGCTAAGAACATGAAGCATGGAGTGTGATATCAAACCAGACCCCACTGGGAGGCCCTATCTGACCTGGATAGGATTGACTGAAGGAAGATAGGATGATCCTCGATCAGTCTGATTAAAAAGGGACAATCAATGAGGCACTTGCCCAGCTGGACAGTGATGATGCCCATCCTGATGATGAAGAGTACATGCCCCACACGGAAGGCTGACTCAGAATCAGCCAGTTCTGGATCCGAACCGGTCTGGATCAGCCAATCCTTGGGAAGTAGGCCTACTCTTGGATTGGCCTGATTTTTTAAAATAACAATAATTGTTAAAAATCCATAATAATCTGACATTTAAAAAATCAGAAAAAACATGAGGCCAGTTAGGGGTGTACACGGTCCGGTTCGGTCCGGTTCACCCCTTATTTTTTAGCAAACCGAACCAAACCGATTTACTGTAGCAAACCGAACCGAACCGAGGTTCGGTTTGAACCGAAATATAAAAAAAAGGTTTAATGCGGGCGGCCGCGAGAATTGATCTCGCGACCTCCGCGGGAGGAGAAGATGCCAAGGTGCAAACCACTGCGCTACAAGCGCCTTTAGGTATATACATATTATTAATTAATTATATACACATTAAGTTCAAAATATGCAGAAAACGAATGCTTAAAGCGAGATTCGATCTCGCGACCTCCATTGGGAGGTCGCGCCAGCGCAAAGAACCACTACGCTACAACCGATGTTTCTGTAAAAATATATTATTAATTAAATATATATACATATTCGGTTCATTTCGGTTTCCTGACCTGAAACCGAACTGAACTGTGATCCCTCAAACCGAACCGAACCGGCCGGTTCGGTTCGGTTTTTTGGTTTGGACCATAATTTGAACACCCCTAAGGCCAGTGAAAGAAGAAGAAAGCCACCCCTTTCTCTTTTTTATTTGAAAGCCAGCCAGAACGGCTAGATCAGCCAGGTTCCGGCCAATCCGGTCAGAATTTTTCGTTCCCAACCCCTATCCCAATCCAAATCGGTAGATTCCGATCCAGATCTGCTGATTCTGCCTTACATGCTCCATGGCCCCTATCCTACCCCCCCTGCATCCGACAATGTTAAAGATGGCAGCTCCTCTCCTCCATCCGTGGTCCCCTTCCTGTGCCCTACCCCCATCAATGTTGCAGATGCTGCATCCCTATCCTCCATCCAGAACTGTTCTTTATCCCAAAATAAGTGCACAAACCCCTACGACCACTTTCCTCCCTCTTGTGGTGAGTCTGGTGACCACCACATAAAGCACACTGCTCTTCCCTGCCTCCATCAACACCACAGACAGCCATCCCAATGCCGCTCTCCTTCCTGCTGTAGTGCTGTGGCATCCACATTCGCTGCTTACATCAATGTGTCAAGGATGGCATGCCCTTCTACTCCCACCTATGATGTCTTCACCTGTGGCCGCATGGTCTCCATGGATTGCGGAATAAGCTGATCCAGATCGGACTTGGCCAATTCCATATTGGATCTGCCTAGGCCTCCTGGATTGTATAAATTCTGGCCAAATCAGATGGATTCAGACCAACTAGGTCCACATTGGCCTGGATAGGCTGATCCGGCTGATTCTGCCACATAAATTTTTGTCTTGTATACATTAATTAATATATACATTAAACCATCATTTCACATTTATAAACCAATACATATGTATATATATACACAAAATAATGTCTAATATGATTGTGTACATTAATTTACATATTAATGTATATAAGTACACAAGCACATATAGACATATACATGACACATGATATATGCATTATATCATATTTGACATATATATAATATATACATGATTACAGAGAGATGCTGGGGTGCGGCGGTGCGGCCCCGCCGCACCCCAGCTGCTGCCGTTGGATGCACATCCAGCAATAGCACGCAGCGCGTTTTTTTTTTTTTTTTTTTTTTTTTTGGGCAGCCGCTGGATGCACCAGCGGCTGCCGCACCCCAGCATTTTTCTATGATTACATATTCAAATATATATATATATATATATATTGTCATATTTATATACATTAACCACATATATGTATATATTATTATATTTATATTAATACATTATTATATGTACATTAACACATGCATGTAACTTTCAAAAAAACACACATACACATGTATAAAGTGTCCATTAATATGATATACATACGATATAGCTATAATATTAATTATGTCTGTACATTTAAGATATATTTATGTGATTACATATATATTAGTGTAAATTTATATAGGGAAAATACATATATTACCCTTATAATACATCGTAATCGTATGTATGCCCCCAGATTTGTAATATTATACTCCAAATCCCTGTGTTCCATGTATTGTATCGTATTATCATATATTCCCCTCTCGTTTGATTATATCCATTTAACCCAACCACATTTGAGTTAAGAGGATGAAGGACTAACTTGCCCTCTATTTTATTTTTTATTTACATATATATATTAATCACTTTTTAACTCCCTCTCTCACCTATTCTCTCTCTCCCTCACTCATCCACTGAAGCTGGAGGGGGAGACCCCTCCAGCGGCCCCAGCCCCCATCGATGCCCCCACCCCCACCACAACCCCCCCCCCCGATGGCCACGCCACCTCCCATGTCGTCTCCTCCTCCAATCTCCTCTTCCCCTCATGTCCTCCCCTCCAGTCGACACTCCTGCACCTGCTCCATTGATGTCCGCTGCTCGACATATTGCTCAGGATAAGAAGCGAAACCCCATTATGTCGGCAATTCCCAGCTGAAAAATCTCATGAAAGAAGTATTACAAAAGATTGAGAAGAGGGAGGTCGTCGATGGGCTGCTCACGAGTGTCGACTTTTGATATATAGAGAGAGAGAGAGATAATTGAACGATTGGATATTCGCCAAAAGCTCAGAACAAGGAAGCGGAACGCCATCCGATCCCGCTCGGGAACACCCGAGCACCCCTTGCCAGCATACTCTCGAGCATGGTTCGCCGCATCACCGAATAGGTTTTTTCTGATTTGCTCCGATTTGGAAATCGTGAGAATCGAGAATCCTGTAGTACGCTTTGATTCGTCCGAATCGAACCGATTCGCTTCGCCACAGCAAACCATGCTCTCGAGGTATTCGCCAAAAGCTTTCATCTTTCCTCCTGCAATCTGTGTTCTCTGTTTTTGTAATTGGACAAATGGGTGTCTGCAAAAGATTTGATTTTTTCTGCTCCCTTCTGAGGGGAAGAGGACAACCAAACACGAGTACTCTGCAAATTTCCAACTAAATCAAGCAAAGAAGAAGGAGATGGGTGTCTTGCCCTTCCAAAACCTTCTTCTGTCTTATCGAGGAAATTGTTCATTTTGTTCTGTTAGCCTATTTCTATCTGACCTCTTCAATAGATTGGATAATTAAATCTTCAATGTTTTTTGTGTACTATCTGTCGGATTATCACAGGGCTGGGAACAATGGAGCAAGGTTCGCCGCATCGAGGAATCGGGGCGAATCGAGTTTTTCCTGATCCGCCACGATTCGCCTGAATCGGGCCGATTCGCATGGGAATCGGATGATAATCGGTCTGATTCGATGGGAATCGGGTTTCTCCTGATTCGATCCGATTCGGCCGAATCGGACCGATTCGATCCGCCACGCCAAACCATGCAATGGAGTCGTAGGCAATTCTCTGGAATCGCTTATCCATCCGAAGCACTTCTGATGCGGGACAACTGACGCACATGGATTCAAACTAACTCAAATGTGATTTCAGCAATGAACATGTTAAGTTATTGGTTTTCACATGCCTTTCCACAGATTTAATAGGAAGGTAATCACGTAAAATAGCAAGAAACTAGCAATACGAGTCGTCTCTCGCAGCAAAGAAACGCTACGGATCGATGGTAGTGAGAACTACCGATAGTCTAGGACGAAAGCAACACGTTCCAATACGCAAATTCGGTAGAACAGGTAGGTCCTCACGTCACTCAACCAACAGTGATTTTAAAGCTTTAAAATGGCTAGTTTTCCTAATCCCTCATGCACGGGAACAAATTTGCTCATATACCGACGAGCAAGTGTGGGAAGGATCTATAGCGACTTACCGACCCGTTGAAGAACGGGGGTTCGTACCGGGGACGGTGGTAGGCGGCACGGAGTGGCGGCTGCTGCTGCTGGCTCCTGGATCTCCCAATGACAGCTTGGCAAACTTTGCGACTACCGGATCCACGAGTCGCGAACGAGGTGGTGAGACGGCCGGCCTTCGGGATGCTGTCGGGGAGGTGTTCTCGGACGTCGGGGTTGTGCGAACTCGTGCGGGAAGTGAGGCGGATACACGTACGGAAGAACTACTGCGTCGTCGTTCTCAGCCTCCGGAATGTTCATTCAGTATCACACGCCTGCCAGCCAAGTGACCAGCGGCACTGCAGAGGCAGTTCGTGAGTATCGCGTCCAAACGGGGTCGCAGGCGCGAACGTGACAGGGGTGCCGGCTCAACTGGCTCGCTGTCTCTGATGGTTTGCGGGTGGCTGGGGTCGCAACCTGGTTCGTGAGCGCGAAGGAGGTCGGGCGAGCGGAGGTGGCGCGTTGGAGTGGCGCTGAGAGGGATGAGGCTGGGGCCGGTCTCGCGGCTTGGCCGCTCGCAGGGAAAGGGCGCGACTGAAGCGTGGCACTCGCGGGGTGCTGCGGGCGTCGGCGCCTGGCTAGGGGGGTCCCGCGACGGGGCGACTGTCACGCTGGCCGCGCGCACGAGAAAAGGGCAACTGGGCCCTCGCGACCGGACGGCGGATGTGTGCGGGCCGCCTGGACGTGGGAACAGCAGGCTCTAGGCAGCAGTGGGAATGCGCCGGGGTCTTTCACGGCCGTGGCTAGCACGGGGTGGTCGCTTGACCGCACTGGGGAAGGGTCTGTGCGAACAGGGACTCCGGACCTCGTTAGCTTGCAGGTGGCGATGGCAGGGATGTGTGGTGCGGTGGAGAGTGAGCAAGAGAGCGAAGAGACAAAGAACTCAGAGAGGGGGAGAAGATGCAGACGGGGGGTGAGGAAGAGAGACAGAGCAGGGGGAGGAAGAAGACCGGAGGGGAAGAAGGAGAAGAGGGAGGCGGTGGGGCTTCACACCCTCCCTTCCCGGGAGCCTCCAAACACACACATGCACAGGCGCTCTGCACCTCACAAGATTGTTCCAGTCTCCAAGCAACGGCTCATTAATTCATCTATTCATCATCTCCCCAAGAAAGGGGGCACGGTACATATATAGGCCACATGGAAAGGCCAAAAGACAAAAAAGTAAAAGACTACAATAACCCTGCAGAAAACCAAAAATAACATGAAAATAAAAGACTACAAAATGGGCCTACATGGGCCAGCCCACTAACAGTCAAGTACTAAGAATCCTCAAAGATCCACTGTCTCATCAAGCCATAATGATAACAGCCGAACAGTCCGTCGACGACGGTAGACCAAAGCCGGGTCAAACCGGTCCCGCGCACGTGTGTCCCCACCAACTTCCCTCCAATTGGAGCTGCCACTCTTCCGACGAGGTGTCCGCGGTCGGAGAACCCAAATGCTTCTCACAACGAGATGTGCCCTGCAAGGATAGGTACGAGCATGAGCTCGCCAACCTCGTGGCCAAGGAGTTTGAGAAGTCCTCGTCCGAATCCAAAGCCAAAACTCAACAGTCTATGCCGTTGTGGTTGCAAATCGCGAAGCTTGGTAATGAAAGCATCCAAACCAACGGCGACCCAACTGTAGGTTAGTGTCGAAACATGGGGAAACATATTAAAGCTCCAATTTTTCCAGATTTTCTGGCGGCTAACACAGGTTTCATCTCATTGCTCGTTGCAGATCAAGAAGCAGGAACTCGTGTGAAAGGAGACCATGAAAGAGCTACTCAAGAGATGGACGGCGACCTGCACTAGACTCCATCTCCACGTCGCCCATCAGTGTCTTCTCCAGCTCTGGCGATGTCATCCATCACCACCCCCGTCGACACCCCCTCCCCCTTGCCAGAGCCCCCCACCCGCGTGCGTTCTCTCTCACCCCTCTTCTCTCTCACCATCCCTATGGTCCGAGAGAGAGAGAGAGAGAGGGAGAGAGAGATGAGAGGGTTATTTTAGTAATATTACTTCTTTTTTAACAGTTCAATTAGTTATCAGCAGAATATTCCTAAGATTCTGACAGTCAATTAACCACAAGTTTATAACCGATGATTTTTTTCGATTTTAAGAATATAGAAGATAATATTATAATTCTGAGGGTATACATATGAATACAATATGTTATAGGGTATATATGTATTTTCCCATTTATATATATGATTACATATATCACAAACACATACGTAAGTATTGTATATATATATATAGTATGCTATGTAATATATGACTACATATTAACACATATCTATATGTCATAGTTATCAAGGAGTCCGCCTAGGCTGGTGTTGAACCCCAAAATTGGTCATTGGGGCCATTAAATATATATGTATATTATATGGGTAAGTCTTGTTGCAAACCGCCACATGGCGGTTTGCAACAAACTCAGCTCCCCATTGGGGGGAGCTGAGGTGGGGCCAAACCCACCCCCATGGGGGTGTGGTTTGCACCCACGTGGATGCAAACTCCCATAGGGAGTTTGCACCAAGTGTAACTCTATATATATATATATATATATATATATATATATATATATAAAGAAAGAAAGAAAGAAAAGAGGAGAGGGGAAAAACCTCACTGGGTCGGGAGGCCCCTACTCGGAGAGGAGTCTCTCCGGGTAGTCTACTCATAGAGACCCCCCTCTCCGGGTAGATCTCTCTCCTCCTCTCTCAAATGGGGTAAACCTTTATAAATATCCCCTCCGAGCAACGGAGAAAGAGGTCGGAGCTTTCAAGAGGGATTCGTCCCCCTGCTGCCCAGTCAACTAAAGACCCCCCTTGGGGGGACCCTCAAAGGCATGAAGTGTCGTGCTCGGCATAAAGTTCTTGTGCCCGACAAGCCAAGGTCGTCTCCGACTGTGAAACCCTCGCGTATATCCCCTCCCATGTCGAGCTGGACTCCATGGGGGATGAAATATAAATGTTTATAAAATCTCCATGTCGAGCTAGACTCCATGGAGATAAAAATGCCAATGCTCATGTGCAAACCTCCATGTCAAGTTGGACTCTATAGGGATGAAATGTTTATATGTTTATATGTGCTTACCTCCATAAGGAGACAAGCAGAGATTCTGTCCGAGGCACGATCATATGTTCATATAATGTTCATGTGCAAACCTCCATACTGATGGACTCCATGGGGATGAAATATTTATATGTTCATATGTGCATGTCTCCATGGGGAGACTCTGCCCGAGGCACGACCATATGTTCATATAATGTTCATGTGTAAACCTCCATGTCGAGCTGGACTCCATGGGGATAAAATGTTTATATGTTCATATGTGCATACCTCCATAGGGAGACTCTACCCAAACGGAAATTCTGCCCGAGGCACGACCATATGATCATTATATGTTCATGTGTGCATCTCAATGCAGGGACTCTGCTCGAGGCATGCTCATATGTATTTATCCCCACGTCGAAACCATAAAAAAGTCATGAGTAATTCAAGACACTCAAGTACTTAAATACTCAAAGCTCAAGCGGGTATGTTGTCAATAAGGCTAAACACGAGTCGGTTCGGTCTGGGTTGGCCCATTTTTTGGTCAACCCGAACTGAACCGAACTCCAAAGTGAACCCGAACCGAACCGAACTGGTTCGGTTTAAACAGAAAAGGAATGTCCTTTAAGCGCAACTGCTTCGACAGCCACTGTGAGGCGCCAGCTTCTCAACACAGTGATCCTGGGTTCGAAACTCTATAAAACAGTTTCAATTTTGACAAATTTGTTCATTAAAATGCATACCCAAAAGTCATATGCGAGATTCGAGGGCACAACCTCACGATAAAATCAAATTAACCAACTGCGCTATGAAGTGTTGGTGAATGTTCACACATATAAAATATATATTCAATTTATTCGGGTTTACAACAGCAACCCGAACCGAACCGAGGGCTTGCTCAACCCGAACCGGTCGATTCGGTTCGATTTTTCGGTTTGAACCGAATAATGAACAACCCTAGCTGTCAAGCTTTTCAAGCAGCTCTCGGGAAAGAGCCTTTAAAGAGAGAATTATGCTCATGAAAAATTCCATAAGAGCTCCTGTTCAGTAGGAAAATTACAGAAAAGTCCCTGAAATGGCAGAAAATATAGAACGCTCTCCAAAAGGACAGAAATTATGGGGAAGTCCTGGACAAGACTTAAATACAATGTTGTCCAAATCTTCTTTAAAAGACAACATTGGCCAAGTCTCCAGTGGTCATATGCCGGTGAGCCCCTGGTATGTCACTCGATTTTATGTCGTTTGCACGACTCGGTGAAGCAGAATCCACGTCACTTCCCTGAAGTTGCATGCACTCTCCTGAGTTCGGCTTATGACTAAAAGTCGAGAAATGACAAAAAAGCCCAAGGTCATTAGGAAGCGACAGAAAAGCCAAGAAAGTCATAAAATGCCAAGAAATGACAGAGAAGACCGATAAAGCCAAGGAATGGCAGAAACACCTGGAGAAGTCGAGAAATGGCGAAAATGTCTAAGAATACCAAGAAATGGCGAGGATGTCCAGAAATGGTGCCAAATTGAAGAAATGCCCACAAAGGGTATGGAATTGCAGAAATATCCAGAAAGGGTAAAAGTTGTAGCAAAACCTAGAAAGGGTTAGGAGATAAACAAATACTCCCGCTTTGTGCAGAAATGCTCTTTGCGGACATCAAGTCAACTCCAAAGGTCTTATCACAATCAAAAAGGTGATTATGACCATAAAGCAAATCAAATGCAGACGAAAAAAATTCAAGGAATTCGATTGTGATGGAATACAATCTTGAAGACCCGATTATATAATCGGGACCAAGTATAATGGTCTCAAAAGACCAAATTGTGATCCAAATTACATCTTCTCAAATTCTTGGACTTTGAGCCAAAGATGAATCTCGACATTATTATCATAGGTGTTCGGATTCAATCCGATGTAAATTAACACCAACTCCGATTGGTGGGGAAAGAATCCAGCACCGAAACCCTGATCGCCTGATCAAGTAAAAGCGCGGAAGAAATATCACAATATTGGCGCAATTGTCCAATAGATGGACATGTAAATTTTTTTATTGTTATTGGCACGCCCACGCACATATAAAAACGCCCCCATGGCCAAAATTCATATTTTCCACCAAAAGAAAATTCAGCGTCAAACAGCGGGATGGCACCCAATTGAGGGCTAAGCGAGGATACGCCGTAGGCGGGGCGCACAAGTCCATCCACGTGTGCGTACCTGCATGTTGGAGAATTCAAAACCTCAAGCCCCATATTCCAACATGTTCACAATCTAATGATTGTGATATATGTATAATGTATAGTGTATACATTTATAAGGATATAGAATTAATTATATTTGTACATTAATATGATATGTTGTTGAACTCGGAAAAAATATCGGGATTTAAACAAAGCCCGGGCAATAAATCCGCCCGGAAAAGTACGGAGTTTTGGAAAAAAAAACCCCGATCTCCCCCATGTCGAACACCTGAGATAAACGGATTCGAGTTCATATTTTAATCTGATTTAATTCGGATGAGGTAAATGTGACGTTCAAGGGTCCGTTAGGGCGGGATATATACCCCCTGATGGGCAACGTCAACGTCCAGCAGTGCGTCCAAACGTGCGCACGTCGTGCACGTGTCCGGGCGAACAAAACGGCCTCGACGTTCGAAAATGGAAGCCAACGCACGTCAAATGGCTGCAAACGGACGTCAACGGGCGGTCAAATGGGCGGAGAAGGGGGGGGGGGGCCACTTTTATAGTTGTACGGCCTGGACACCTCCCGCGGGAGTGTTTGTGCGCAAACACCACCCCCCGCGGGGTGGTGCTATGCGGGGGTGTTCCGGCGCACAAAACACCCCCTGCGCAGCCACCCCCCACAGGGGTGCGCTGCGCGCAGACACCCACCGCGGGGGTGGTCTGGCGCCGGACACCCCCAGGGGGTGCTCCACAGCACCCCTACCAGCCCGCTGCACACCCCCCCCCCCCCCCCGCAGCGGGGGGTGGGGTTTGTGCGCCCAAGGCTCAAGGGGCCGCAGCCCCTCCAAACCCCTACAAATAGGGGGTAGGGGGCTTGAAGAAGACACCTTTAGAGACTTTGGAACACCCTAAGAGACCTTTGCTTGGGGAGAAAAATCTGAACCCGAAAGAGAAGAAGGTCCTAAAGAGTTGGTTCTTGGGAGAGTTTTGGGGAGAATACCTCTCCGAGTTCCCGTCATCCGCTCGTGCTCCGTCTTCGTATCCCATCCGTACTCTGTGACGTTGGAGGAAGAAGACACCGCAGGTCCATATATATATATGACCCGGAATTTTGTAATTAAGTCCTTCCGTGTTTTAAATAACACGCATGTGAAGGCACACTCATGTAAACGCCCAATGGAGGCACATACACCCCATTGAGGACGTATATGCAAATGTCATAAAAATAAATATGTTGGAGGATATTTGTGGAATTCTAAATGTCATCTAAACTTTCTTAAATTCGGCAAGGTCTTTTAAAAAACGTATTGTATCAAATGTATTCGGGTTTTCACCCAATGTAAATGAAACACCGACTCCGGTTGGTGGGGAATGGTCAAGTACACGACCACCTAATCGCCTGATAAAACGGATGCGCGCGAAATAAATATACAAAATATTCGAGGGCTCAGGGTATATACCCGATGCACCTCATAAATATCAAATCTTTTTGTCTGTTTATTTTAAACAGTCTGGCACGCCCATGCATAAGATATACATGCACACACGTATTTTTCCACATAAACGGATAAATTCTGGCATGTATCAAGAAAGAAAAGAAATGATAATCAAAATCTTTCTGCGTTCCACATATGTATATATGTATATCATTACATATATATATTGTTATATATATGAATGTGTAAATTTATATGTATGAATACATATATCATAGATATATGTGCAAATGTGAAGACATTTTCCTAAATTTTTATTTCTTGATTTTTTATTTTTCCTTATTGTTTCAAAAAACATTTTTTTATCAGTCGGATTTAGAATCAGCCAAACTTCCAGTAGATTGGCCGATCCGACCCGGATCGGGATCGGCCCAGGGCACACACTATACATGAACTTTAGGACTTTTCTAACAGTGGTCGACCTAAAATTTGTTAATCATATATGCACAAAATCTATACAGGAACTTTAGGAATTTCCTAGTCATGGTCAACTTATAAATTTAATGATATACTAATAGAATGTGTTGTCGAGGCTTATATAGATCAGAGATGCCTGGCATACAACGGTTATACATGCAAATGCAAATCCACAAAGACGTTCACACAAATTCACTTTTAATACGGGTATATATGCAAAAATCCTAAGTATAGCAATAATGTACCAAGTCTCTCTTCTTTAAGTTTTCCTTCCTTTTCTCCCCTCTTTCATCGCATCTTTTATCTTCTTCTTCTTGCAAGTTTGTCAGATTCTAACATTTCAAAAAAGTTTGCCAGATTCCAACCCCAGCAGTTACTTCTGGGGCTAGGCAGGCTAGTGGTGGTGGTGGTGGGTGGTGTTCAGTTTTTGCACAGAACAGATCTCAACAAATGAGGGTAGCTCCTCTTTTGGTGGAATTGCCCATATTAAGTTGTGTTGGACCCTGAAAGGTTGATCCAATCAATTTTGGGTCCAATCTAGCCAAGTCTTCCTTTTTCATTCATCTTCCATAAGAGTTGATTGAACTTGGTCCAGATCACAGTGGGATCAGGTGATCCATCCAATTCCAAGCTGACTTTTGCCAATTCTCCACATCTACCACTTTTATTTTCAGCATGTTAAGGTCTGGACTTCACTCGCAGTGGCTAACTGATTAATTCCAATCTAGATTAGGAAGGTACTTTCTCAGTCAAATCTGCCTATGAAGTTTGCACTGGGGCATGCATTTTGGCTTCTTTTAGGAGGTGTGGAAGCCAAATAGTCCTCTCAAAATGAAGATCTTGGCTTGAAGAATTGCACATGGGAGGCTACCCACGAGGGACAGATTGGCCCATTTTTTGCCTGAGATGAATCCTATTTACTATCTCTGCAGCATTGAGCTTTTTTCTTTTCTTTTGAAAGTGGATAGTGCCACATGAATATAATAAGAGAAAGAGAATGTACAAGTATAGGTGGGTCCAAACCCAAAAAGAAGCCAACCCCAAAACACCTATACATCAAAAAACACACCAAGGTGATGAAAGAGACTAATCTCCCAAAGACCCAAAAAGGGAAGATATAGATGAATTTACATTATAGAGAGTGGCCCCCCACTCCTTCACCTTATCCCAAACAAGAAGCAACATAACTTCCTCCACACGAGACTCCCTCCTAAAGATATGGTGATTACATTTCCCCAAACTGCCCATAAGGTGGCGTGAAGAATGAGCCACCATACCAATCTATCCGACTTGAGGGGCCAAGGCCTATGCCATTCCTGAAGCAAGGAGGAGACGCTACCCTGTAGGGTGATAGAACAACCAATCTTGCAAGCAATCCCCCTCCAAATCTCTTGAGAATATGAGCAGCCCACAAAAAGGTGGTGCAGTGATTCCTCCTACATAGTCCGTACCACAAAGACAACAGGGGAGACTCGATCTAGTGAGAAGTGGATCAATCTATCCGTAGTAGGAAGTCTTCCCTGTGCAATCCGCCAGACCAAAATCTTAACCATGAGAGGGCTATTCGACCTTCACACTTGATAGAAGAAGCCAAAGCGCACTTCCGAGCAGACTTTATAAGCTGATTTGACTAAGTAGATGTCTTCCTTCCTCTCCAGGTCCAAACATCCTCCCCAACTTGCAGGTGATAATCAAAAAGCAACTTCAGTAGGGAATGGAACTGCTCCACCACCTCCTGATGGAAATCACACCTAAAAGTCGGGGCCCAGGAACCGCCTAGAACCTGTTGGTCAAAAACCTGTGCCACAGTGCCATAGGGAGCCGTTGAGGTAGCAAATAGGCAAGGAAAGAGGGACTCCAAAGTGAAGTCTCCGCATGATATATCCTTCCAAAAGAGACGCTTGCGACCATCCTACAGCTTCACCTGGATTCCAGAAATAATGAGGTCCCTGCAAGAAAGAAATCCCTCCACAGGGGGGAGGTCCTATGACAAGGGAGGGAGGAAAATATTTTCTTATAACTTCAATCCATAACCCCTCTTCTCCATTCCCCAACCGCCACAACCATTTGCCAAGGAGAGCCAAGTTGAAGCTTCTAATGTTCTTCAACCCCAGACCCCCGTGCTTCTTGAGGTGGTTATCCTACCTCAAGAAATATCATGCCACCCTCTGCACTTGTCTCCGGAACCATGCCAAAAAAATCTGCTCTGGATGGAATGAAGCTTCTTAGCCACAGAGCACAGAACAGAGAGAGAAAGTAGGAGGGAGACTGTCCAAAACTAAGCTACATAAAGTTAGGCGGCCCCCATAAGACAACAAACGAGCCTTCCATTCGACAAGTCTGGACTCGTACCGCTGAATAAAGGGTAGCCAGTCAGCACGACGGGGAACACCCAGGGAAGGAGGGAGGCCCAGGTAAGCAATCAAAAAGTCTCCAATAGCACAAACCCACATAGTAGCAGCCTTCCATAAGAATGTGTCCTCCATATTCACCCAAACCAACAGACTTTCATGAAAATTAACCTTCAAACCAATAACCTCCTCCAGAAGCTCTAGCAAAAGCCTTGTGATAGCATAGGACTGGCCCACATCCTTTAGAAATAAAATAGTATCATCAGCATATTGAAGATGAGAAAGCGAGAGACCATCTCTGCAAACTTGAAAACCCCTGATGAGCCCAAAAGCCTCAGCCTTTTGCCACACCCTACTAACCACACTCGCCACAAGCACAATGAGAAGGGGGAAGAGAATCACCTTGGCACAGATCCCAACCACTACGGAACCATGATGACATCTGCACATAAATAAGAACAGTGAAGGAAGCTGAAGTGACATAAGCTAGTCCACTTAATCCAGATGGTCCCAAACCCCATCCTGTGTAGGACAGCAAAGAGACACTACTAACTGACCCTGTCATAAGACTTTTCAAAACCACACCCTTCCTCCTCTATTGTTTAAAAGCATAAATGCAATCATGTGCCACCAAGAAGTTATCCAAAATATGTCTCCCTCTAATGAAAGCTCCCTGAAAATGACTGACCAAAGAGTCCATCAAGGAAACCAAACTCCCTGCCTTATCATATAAGTGCCATTGAGCAAGCTGATAGACCGAAAATTCCTAAAGACCTGAGCACCAGATTTCTTCGAAATGAATACCAAAATAGTCTTGTTGATACCATCCAAGTGAGCTCTGCCTTCCTATCATTCCTTCAATGCAGTAACGAGTCCTTTTTTATGATACTCCAACACTTCTGGTAGAACAATAAGGGGAACCCATCAGGACTGGGGGCCTTGTTGCCTACCAGGGAGAAAATAGCCTGATGCACTTCCTCCTCTGAGAAAGGGAGAGAGATAGCCTCCCTCTCCGCCGATGAGAGACTGGGGAGGAGGTAGGAAGCAATCCTCCCTATACAAGAAGAATCCTCTGAGAACAGTGATGAATAGAAGATTCTCGCATGCTCTCTAATGTCCACTTGAGAAGAGAAATAGCGATCCCCCACCTTGATGCTAGAGTTAAAGTTAACTCTTCTCCTCCCAGAGGCTATCCTTTGGATGTAGGCAGTATTCGTGTCCCCCTCCTTAATCCATCTATCCATTGATCTCTGCCTCCAATAAATCTCCTCCCTGACCAATAGCTCATCAAACCATCTTCTCAATAAGTCCTTCTCTAATATGTCTTCCTCCTCCATAAGGCTTACTTCCTCCAAGCTATCCAGCACCGCATGATGCTGCAAGATCCTTTCCTTAGCCCATGGTTGGCAGTATCGGCCGAAACCGATACGTTTCGGCTGAAATGTATCGGTTTTGGACCTAGCCGATACCAAAACCCCTTGGTCCGAAACTAGGCAAAACCATCTCAAGTGGAAGACAAAATCACTTAAACTTGCATGATACGTCCGATACTGCTGAAACCAAAACCGATCCGTTTCGGTTTCGGACCTGGCCAAAATCGAGTCTGAAAACGATACCGTCATCTTTGCCTTAGCCATCCGTCCAAGAAGGGCTTTGCCTGCCCCCCAAGCTTAGAGAATAGATGCAGTATGCTTCAACTTATTGACAAGGGTGCCCAGAGTGGTTAGAGATCGGACCATTCCAAGCCCCCGCAAGTATCTTTAAGAAGTCAAGCTCCCTAAGCCAAACCTGCTCAAACCTGAAATTGAATCAGCTACCAGTCTACCTCGATGTCTTCAAAAGTATGGGTTTGTGATCTGAAGTTGATCTCACCAATCCCAACACCTGTGCTCGAGGGAAATGATTCTCCCAATCAATAGATATCAAAAACAAGTTGATCTCGCCAATCCCAACACATATGCTTGAGGAAAATGATCCTCCCAATCAATAGATACCAAAAATATGTCCATTCTCGAGCAAGTAGCTTCGTGTATGTCCCTTGGAACACACCTAAGTCCACCAAAGTAGCCTACTGGATAAAATGAGAGAAGTCATCCATGTTACTTGTCGAAACATTATCCCCTGTCCTCTCCCAAGCAGCTGTCACAGCATTAAAATCCCCACCAAGACACCACGGGCATCCTGAAGAAATATGGAACTGGATCAACTCCTCCATAGCTAACACTTTTCCTCTCTGGATTGAGAACCATAGACCCCCGAGAAATCCCACAGGAAGTCATCCCAAAGACTCCTAAAATACAAGGAAACAGCCCACCTAGTAATGACCCCCGTTGAGACAACCCCCCCACCTCAAAGGGATTCCAAATGACTATAATCACCATGGACCTGCCCACTACAGGGGAAGCCACCCCTTGTGAAAGTTGGCCACCTCCAATGTCCCTAATGAAATCACTACCATCCCTATCCCATTTCGTTTCTTGTAAGCATAAAATATCTACCTTACATCTCCTAAACAATTCCCCCACAGCCCTCTTCTTCTTAGACCCTCCTAGCCCTCTCACATTCCAAGAGATGATCCTCAATGATGGTTGTGTAGAGGACCCTCTCCCTCAGGGTCTTTCTTGTAAGCATAAAATATCTACCTTACATCTCCTAAACAATTCCTCCACAGCCCTCTTCTTCTCAGACCCTCCTAGCCCTCTCACATTCCAAGAGATGATCCTCATTCCTCAATGATGGTTGTGTAGAGGACCCTCTCCCTCAGGGTCTTTCATAAGGGTTTTCTATGAGTTACTCATATTCTCAAGGGCTTTGGTGGGAGATTGCTTATAAGGTCGGATGCTCTATCACCTTGTTGGATGATGTTTCTTCTTTGCTTCGAGAATGGCGTAGACATTGGCCCCTCAATCCAGACATGATTGTTTGGTGGCTCATCCTTCGTGCCACCTATGACATTTTTTTTTTTTTTTTTTTTTTGGGGGGGGGGGGGGGGGGGGGGGGTAGGGTCAAGGAGTGGGCGGCCACTCTATCCAATGTAAATTCTTCTATTTCTCCTCTCTTTGGTTCCTTGGTTGATTAGCATGGTGACACCTTCTTGGTGTGCTTTTGATGTATGGGTGCTGTAGTGGTCTCTTTTTGGATTTTTGGCCCACCTATACTTGTACATTCTTTTCTTTAAATATAAATGTGGTACTATCTACTTTCAAAAAAAAATCCCAATCTGGATCAGTCGATTCTGCATTCCATGACATAAAGACAGTTTTGCAACTTACTCCATTTTCCCCCCAATTTGATTCAAGAGAACAATGGTTTGTGTATTCCAAAAAGATTGCCCTCCCCCCACCCAATCTCCATGGACATATCAGACCAAGCTCTGCAGGCTAATCGTAATTGCACAGAGAAGAAGAGGTATTAGGGACTTAAATAGAAAATTGATCACCAGAAAAGAGGGCTACTAGCTTCTTCATTAGCAATGCCATTTGTTTGTATATGCATCTATACTTACAGGAAAATTGATATTATTCAACGTGCTCAAATAATAAGGCTAGTGAAACGAGTTCTTCAAGCAGTGCCCACCTTCTAGACCATATGGAAAGAGAGAGAGGAGGGAAAGAAAAATAGATGAGAATAGGGATTGTCCTCATGATGCACCAACATGGCAATCCCAGTATGACTACACCATGCAGCCACGAAGGCAAAATTCTGCATCCCATTCTTGTAATTCCCCTCCACAATCCTCACCTACTACACCCACCCTATCTTCTTCCTCACAACCAATCCCTCCCGCCATGCTCTCTTGTTTTTACTCTTCTAGGTGACCAAACAAACACTATCCAAACTCCACCCATGCTTCAGATGGATCATATGAGCTTTGGGCTTACCCAGCATCTTAAGTGAGGCTTGCCACCCCAAGAGAATCTGAGCCAGACTTGGAGGTAATTCATTAGACATATAAAAAAGTAATAGATGGTCGCCAAGAGATACAAGTCAATGTTTTTGTGTACAGATTGACTTTGGAAAAAATAAAAGGCCACTGATCCTGCATTATTTATGTAAGTTAAGGTTCTCCCCAGCACAGGCAATACAACATAGGGTTTACAGTTTACTAGACCTATCCTGATCACAGCCAGTAGGCCCATGAGAATGTGTTCCAGTACCCATAATTAGAATGTAAGTTCTTCACTACACTGCAAAAGTTGCAATGTTGGGTTTCCAGCAGACATCAAAACAGCATGTAACTCCTTACTCCATATAAGAGAGCTTAATCCTTAACATAATCCTAACTAATTTACACCCCCTAATGGTCTTTTTTCAACATTTTCTATATACAAAAAGATTACTTCAGTGTGCGTGGTTTCTTTCATACCATCAGCATTTCTAATGATATATGTGCAAATTCAAGTGCAGAGAGACAAATCTCAAATTTCAATCTAACAATTTTTTATGAGCAAAATTCAAATTAGGAACATCATCATATGCAACAAATATAGTAATGTTGTAACGAACCTATTAAGCACTAAAATGAATTTGGCACTCTCAGCAGAATCAAACTAACCTGTAAGAAATCTTCCTGCTTATAAGGATCAGCACCATGAGAAGGATACCACACCTGTGAAGATCAGCTTACAAATAGAATCAAATCAGAAAGTAAAGATGGATATGAATCCAACTACAAAACCACATGCAAAGCAAAATTACAAATTACTCTCTAGATGTTGACAAGGACCGACTGAGTATTTCTTAAAAGCTTACCTGCATACCCCGGCAACCATAGTCTAGCCAAGAAACTTCCTCAATAAGATTTGTCTTCTCCTCTGATTGGCCACTGGTGACCCAAAACAGTTCAACGGAGTCGGTGAGTCCTCGTTCATGTCCATCATCCAAATCAAGTAAGGAAAGCTCCCCATTTGAGCGCAATATTAAACATCTAGCATCAAACATTAAGTTAATTGCCGATCACAATGAGGTAAAACCTCTATGGAAACTATCGACAGTCAGATATACCTAGAAGGTTGTATAACTAAAGAGTCCAAAGAAGAATGGATATTCCCCTTCTTTGGGACCTCTTTCCTTGGAGGAATATCAGGGATGAAACTCATTGCTGCAGGATGGCTCTTTGCAGTCATAATTGACAGCTCACGTACTGTAGAAAGCTGTTTGTCATTTGAGAACTTAAATAGATGCATTTAACACTGTCGCTCTCAATTATATGGCTGAGTTAAAACATTTGAGCTATTTAGAAGATATAAGTTTATCTATTCAATGTATGATAATAAAAAATGACAAAGAATTTCCAAAACCAGTGTTATCTATCCAAATTCATCATATGTAACCGAATTTTGTCCTTTACCTGTAAAACTGGAGTGCTAGATGGTGAGATTTCCCCGGAAATTTTGACATGGAAAATGTGAACATCAAATGGACGGTAAGTAACAAGAAGATAATCATCAAAAACATCCATGACACCGGTTTGCCAACCAACGATTTCCGAAGAAGTAAGGAGCTCTGATCAAGATGATATCTCGGAAAGAAAAGCAACTCGTACCTACAAGGACAAAGAGACCTCATTATTGCTATGGATTACCAAGTAATCATTAACTGACTATAGTATATCTAAAAATATATATCCAGGACTATTTTAGAAGGTTAAAAGGTTAACCACCACCTTGGAAGAACCATATTTTCCATATCTGCCTGGAGTTGAAGTTGACAAGTTGCCAGGATTTCGACATAGTAAGGTGAAAAATACATACAACCAATGATTTCAATTTTCAAATAGGATAACAAATAATGCCTACCACATAGAGAGCTAATGTTACCACTGAAAGAAGAAGCCCACATTCCAATCTGGAACTAAAGAGCAAGTAGGAGCTCATACTACAACAACGGAGGTATACAACATAAATTATAAATTTGCTAGGTCAAGAGTTTTCTTCCTGTTGACTAGGCTCACACCCAACAAACAAGTGGAGTACCAGTCCAGCTCAAAACAGTAACCATATTAAAATCCTTGCTTATTCTGCCAAAGGTCCAGTCTTTGTAGATCCACATTTATGCAGAGCATGTTGATGTAATCAGTAACTTTTTATATCAGGCATTTAGAAAGCTAACCTTTCCATCCAGTTGATATAACAGTCCTTACATCATGGTTAAATGGATCACTACTCTAAAGAAGGCATTCCAGACTGCTAACTGAGAGTTTGATAATCTCGCATGCCAGCATATCCTGCTTCTTCGAACAGCATCTTTGAATAGGTTCTCCTCTTCCCTATATTAATCGTGGCCAATGAAGTGCAGTTGAATTTCAGGATCCCTCAAATTTTCCCTTTATGTATCAGAGGGTCATAAATCAAAATCTATTGTGTCTTTTATCTGCTCAAAAGATTCATGTAACATTGAAAGACAAGTGAACAACATCCGAAAGGCATAAGTGAACAGGAAGGCAAAGTTATTACAGCATATCCATACCTCATGTAGACCTGACTTGACAGGATAGTTTGTTGATGAAAAATCAAGGGTTTCAAGGTGCTTTTTTTAGAAAAATTACAAATACATATATATATACCCCTGAAGTACATCATATTTGAATGTATACCCCTAAATCTGCATATTATATCCTATACCCCTGCATTCATGTTCGAATATATACCCCTAAATCTACATATTTATCCTATACCCCTGTATTCCATGTATTTCATCACATATGCCACCTACCGTTTGATTCCATCCATTTAACCAACCATAATTGAGTTAATAGGGCAAAAAGACTAACTTCCCCTCCACAACTCTCCCAAAAAATATTTTTTTAACAGCTCTCTCTCTCTCCTCACTGCCGGGCCCCAGCCCCACCAGGTCAACCGCACCGGGTCATCTATCTCTCTCTCTCTCTCTCCTCTCTCTCTCTCTCTCTCTCTCTCTCTCTCTCTCTCTCTCTCTCTCTCTCTCTCTCTCTCTCTCTCTCTCTCTCTCTCTCTCTCTTGAAGAGGGATATTTTAATACTTTCACCCCTCATTTACAGTTATATTTTAACAGTTATTCACATTTCAACAGAATAGTCCTTCCATTTTGATGGATTGCTAACCATAGGGATATAGCTGATGATTTTTTTCAATTTCGGGTGTATCGAGTGTAATATGAAGATTTTTCTGTGGTCCCAAAGCATACATGAAGCTGCTTTAAAAGTCATTTCCGACATGCCAGCAATTCTATACAAAGTGATGCAAGTTCTTGCTTGAGAACCTCAAATTGTACATCCTCAGGTTAGAAATTAGAAGCAAGGGACCATCTCCAAGCAGTTAGATAGAGCCTAGACAAAGAGGAAAGAAGGCATAGATAAGAAGCCATTGTGGTTTTCTGAGAGGCACAACAAAGCCATAAAGCAATACTACAATTATTATCTGCATCAAAACCTTTATCCCATCAACTTTGTGTTGGCTAAACCCAATGATAATCCTGGGGGTCACTTTGGAAAAGGGTTGGAGTTAACCTAACCCAACCCCAGGGAAAACTTTATGCTGCATTAAAATCACTTTGCTCGGTAAAGGCAGATTTAACATTTAACTCCTTAGTGTAAACTGGTTAACCAACTCTTTTACTTGTGTGCTTTAGTAAAGTGGGGGCTAACTCTTTCACCTACCCTTTTAATACCTGAAATACACTTGTCCTATACCTCCACCTCTTTTCTTTAATATTTTCTAACATACCATGTGCTACATCTCCTTTTAATTTTTGTTATTAAAATGGCTCTTCACTTATTGTGATGAATAACAAATATTTATGTTAGTGCACTCTTTAAAAAAAAAGTGGATAGTATAGATGCACATTAATATGTACTACATTTCCTTGCTAAGTTAATCAAAGATAAGTTTTTAAGGTAATTATTCACATAGGCCAAACTATGTTCATTAATTAAATGATAAGAGTATGTTATATACATATAGACATATTATATTATAATCTGAAATGTGATCGAGTTCTATGTACATACACCTGTTGTAACTATACATCGTATTGCTATTATTAAGAACATAATTAGTAATGATTAATTACAATCATATGATTATTAAGCATCAAAAACATTCTGGAGTAATAGAATTCAAATTTGTACATACCTATGGATGGTGGGTGGGGTATTAATGAAGGAAGAAGAAAGGGAGTTGAAAAAGGGATGCCCGTGTCACAAGGGGCTTGGAGGGTATAATTGAGGGGTACAGATGAAGGCAAAAAGGCCCAAAAACCTTGGGGTTAACTCTACTCCATTAAACCAGGTTATCTAGAAGGCCCGACCCAATTAACCCAAGTCAAATTTATTTCCATTCCAAAGCACTTTTTGGGTTAACCCAGGGTTATAACAGGTTAACTCTATCCTAACCCTTTTCCAAAGGGGCCCCTAATGATTTGGTCATTTGGTGAGAAGTCCCACCCATCTCCCTTAGCTGACATCAATGCTCTATATAACTTGACCAAGATATGCTCAACAACAAAAAGTCTATCAAAATAAGACCAGCTAGTTACATTCTTAGTTTCAGCTGAAGCTTATACAACCCATCAAATAATGTGACAGAGTAAAGACATATTAGCAGAGACTTCTCCTGTAAGGTGCAACAGAAGGATGGTGACCAGATATACTCCCCAAGGTATGAACGTCACATTGTATAAGGCTACTTAAATCAGACTTGGATAATTATCCTTGGTTGTGCACTTTTTTTCTTACGGGTAACTAAATCTGATTTGGATAATTACTCATTTCATGGATGTGCACTTCAACTTCTAGACATGCTTACATCATTGCTTCAGTTATTATGCTCAAAAATAGCTAACATATTGCCTTCAGCCCTACAAGTATCCTGAACCAGCAAATACTGTGATGGGAACTTTTATGATAAGACTCTAAAAAGGCCTGAACAAAGGAGATGAAACATCTAACAAAACAGTAACATTACTGAGGAAATAATAAAAATAAAAGGAAATAGGCAATAAACCAGCATATCACAAGCGAGATAAATAATAACATGATGACATTTAAAAAACGTTCTCACATGTTGGATGCTTGAATGAAGTTGCAAACAACAACAATTTTCCCCAACCATAACAGGCCTTTGCACTCAATTTGTTGTTCTTGTGTAACGTCTCCAAATACACGCCACTTTTTGTAACGTAAATCATACAAAATGAGTCCACGAAGACCTGCAATAGCCAAATACATACCATCTTTGCTGGCAACTACATGTAAAATTGGCCAATTTTGGGAAACATAGGACACCTGTCAAGAAAAAATTTTAGTCCGGACTATCATTCTTAAATATGTTGCAAAAGCAATAAGTGAAATGTCTAACCGGAAGGTTAAGATGTATAATTTTCAGATCATTTGATTCATCAGACTGCACCACCAGAACCCTATCTTCACCATAAATTACTTGACGAACATAAGTTGTGCTGGAAAGACCTCTGCTAATGGAGCATTTGCCAAAAGAGAATGCAAGAATCCTCTCCAAGGACCCCTCTTCAACTGCATAGAGCTTGTATCCATATTCATCCCACTGCACAAATGAAGTTCCACCAACAAGAGGTTCACATTTGAAATCCTGGTTAGGCTTCACCATAGGAGAGGAAATGGAACTCATGCCAATCTGGCGAATGGTGCTCATTAAACGGCAACCAGATACAGACCAGACAGTAAGTCCTCTACATTTCCACCCTACCGCAAAAGCAGAATTGTCAGGCGTCCAGTTTATGCAACTGACGGGACCAGTATCATCCACAGAATACCTGAATACAATGTCAGGTAATCAACAAAAGTTCACCGTATATGGATAATGTAAGAAAAAGGAAGAGGAGCATTGAAGGCACTGTTGGACCATAGCCAAGATACTAGAGAGGGCAAGGGCAATTGTTTCAATTAATCTTTCCAGCATGGTGCATGATGACAAGGTTGCTTACTATCTGCCAAGAAGGTGCATGGTTGCAATAGTAAACAACTCAATCAGTATAAATTTTGATATTGCTACCGATACAGGGTGTTCAGTTATGTTGTCGCATTAGTTTACTATAGGGTTTAGGGTTTAGGTGCAAGATGACAACGTAGTTTACCATCTTCCGAGAGGGTGGTGCATGGTTGCAATCTTAAACAGCTCTATCAAAATTAATTTTGATATGGCTACTAGCGCAGGGGTTTAATATAGTAATGTATTGTTGTAACAAATTTAATACAGATATGAACATGTATTAAAAGTGTTAACAGTTTAATCTTAAGGAATCTAAGGACTCTCTTTTCCTTCTCTTTCGCATCTCTAACTCCCCCTTTCCATTCAAACATCCTTCTGCATTCTCCTAATATCAATGTCAATGAATACACCTAGACAGCTTGACAGTTGACAACACTGTAAAGTCCCTCTCTACAAGAGTATAACTTCCAAAAAAACAAGAGTACATCTAGCAAATGCTACTCACTCTCCACATCTGATCGGACTTAAATCACCTGTAGTCAATTTTTACAATGGAACCCCTGTAAAAGATAACATTTCAATGGTATCACTCAACAAAGTGCATTTCAGTAGCATGATTTAACCAGTAACATGAACTTAATGAGCATTATTCTGCTGTGCTTCAAAATGCTAAGTATTGTTGATGATGAAGAAGGCAGAAGTTATAATTGACAATCGAATTGAACCTGCTGCCTAGATTGCAATTAACAGATCTTCCAGGCCTTACCCCCAGTCATACAAAGATACAGTGCGAAGATGTATGGCACTTTCTGCTAGGTCATACAATTCAACAGCTCCTCTTCTGCAACCAACAGCCAGAACTTGTTGCTCTGATGCTATAGAGACACACACAGCATCATCAACAGTCATCCATCTCTCTGCTTTTATAGACTCAGCCTGCTTCAAACCCTTCTTACTAATGGAGCATAGTGCAATACGACCATCAGAATATAAGACAATCAGCAGGCGCAACAGAACTGACAAATCAACATGGATAACAGCACTTCTGGCATAATAATGACCATCAATGATGCCATGTGAACCCCTGTCAGAAACAAAAGGCGAAAAGGAGGTAGATTCTGGCAACTTGGGCTCTCCGTCAGTTGTGCTTTGAGGAGAGTGGCCAATTTCAAAGCTCTCACTAAACTGGATCAAGCAAACATGACGAAAACAAAAGACAAGGAATTAGAAGGCCCAAGATCATGGGTTCAGCATATGAACCAGAGCTAACAGAGTCACCAGAACAAATCAGTTGTGTCTTATTGTAATCTGGCATACCTCACCCTTCCATGAGATAAGGTTTAAAGAACCATTAGCAAGCCCCAAAATTATGCTTCTGCTGTCGCATGAAAAATTACTCCTGAAGACCAAATGATACAAGAAAGCCAATCATTTACGGATCCAAGAAAGTCAAAGATGTAATTTGATCCTTTCCAAAGAAGAACCTAGGTGGAGCTTGGAAGGGGAAGAGGAGGTTTCATACGTCACCCAATTCTTATCTGATAAAGGTGCCTTCTCCCCGTAAACGAGAGATATACTCGCAAGAGAGAAGCCACTTAGCTGTTTCCCTCCCACCAGCAGCTTATTTCCAGAAAACCGAACCTTATAGATGTGGAGATAGAGCGAAGAAGTCTGCAAGCACAGAGATGATAAAGTGAGAAACAAAGTCGGTGCAAGATCATGGATACAGAACATGCGCTCTGGGCAAAATCTGACTGCATAAACGAGCAGGACAGCGGTGAAGGAAGCAATCGTGCACATAACGCTAGCTGGGATACACAGACAAGGATTTGAACTCTGAATGGACAGCAAGCATCCGTGAAGAATAAGTGTACCAAACCCCAGAACCAAAGCAGAAGAGAGACGTTAAAACAAAACAACAAAAAAAGAAAACAACGGATGAGCAATTCGTGGGCAAGTGGTGCTAGTAGCCACTTACGAGGATAGCAACTGTTTTGGAATCAGGACTCCACACTGCCTGCAGATTCTCCCCCTCCCTCTTGATCGAGTCCGCATCCCTCACGTGCATTCCAGTCTGACCCTGTGCTGCCATATTGTACAGACAATGCTCAGATCCCAAAAGCCACAAATTCCGTCGAACTAAAAACCGCAGACAGGCGAAGCGAAAGGAGCACCACCACCACCCCCCCCCCAAGATCGCGCGGGCAGATCACCCGCCCCGCACGATCTACCTCCCAACTCAACCTGCCGACGCAATGTGCAGCCGTCCGCATACCTGGGAAGCGCTCCAGAGCTCGAGATGCCCGGCGGCGACCACGAGCAAGAGGTGGTTGGCGACCTTGACGTACACAACTCTGCCGGAGGGGAGGGAGGAGGGCGGCTCCAGCAGAGGGATGGCCTGTGGCCATCCGTACGCCATATACATCTCCGCGGCGCGCGGGGATCGAACGGTCAGAGCGACCACAGTCGGCAACCGGCGAACCCGGGATCCGAGTTCCTTCTTCTCCAATTTTTTGCGGCCTGCCGGAGTTCTTCTATGCTCCGTCAAACCCTAGGTCCGCCGTGGCGAGTGGTATCATCCGGGGACGGCATCGGAGAGGAAGGCGGCGCGGTGGGGCAAGGAAGGCATCGGAGAGGAGAGAAGACGATGTGGAGAAAGGGAAAAGCTTCGAAGATTTCGCAGTTTGGAGGAAGCGAGGAAGGAGAAGCACGTCAGATTGGCACCAGGATCTCTCTGTAACGTTCTCTTCTCCGTCCTCGGGAGGTTTTTTTTTTTTTTTTGTGGGGGGGGGGGGGGGGGGGGGGGGGGGGGGGGGGGCGGTGGCGGGGGACAATTAATTGTAAGTCCCCGTCATTTGAAAGTAACTAAACTACGGTCTTTGTCAGAAATATTTACGCAACAAAATTCATGTATTTTAAAGATGTAATTTTTAGCCTGAGATCTACACTAACGATCTTTGAGTAACATTTTTTTAATTTATTCACTATGAGTAATTGTTATTTTAAAAAATTTTAACTCTTATTTTATATTTTTGAAATTATACTTTAAATCATATCAATAGTTATTTTAAATCTCACATATGTGAAGTCACTGTCACACATGCTTTAACAACTTCGAACGTTTATTTTAACGTCGTAGAACTAAAATTTTAAGTGATGTTAATAGTGACTTTAAGTCCCACGTATTTTAACTCACTGTCACATATACTTTAACAATTTTAACTTTTACTTTAATATTTTGGAACTATTATTTTAATATCTTCAAACTTATACTTTAATTTATGTCAACAGTTACTTTAAGTTTTGCACACTTTAACTCAACATCACATATATTTCAATAATTTTGAACTCTTACTTTAACGTTTTACAACTTAGACTTTAATTCATATTAATAATGACTTTAAATCTCATATATTTTAACTAAATAGCACACATACTTTAACGATCTCGAACTCATACTTTAATTTCTTCGTAAACTTTAAGTCGTGCCAATAGTGGCTTTAAGTCACACGCATTTTAACTCAGTGTCACACATATATTAACGACTTTGAACTCTTACTTTAACACATTCAAACTCTTACTTTAATGTATTAAAATTTATACTTTAATTTATAACAACAGTTAATTTAAGTCTCACACACTTTAACTCGGTATCACATATACTTTAATAACTCCAAATTATTGTTTTATCGCCTTAGAACTTAGATTTTAAGTCATGTTAATAGTGACTTTAAGTCCCACACATTTTAACTAATTGTCACACATATTTTAACAACCTCGAACTTATATTTTAACGTTTTCGAACTCTTACTTTAACACATTTAAATATAGAATTTAAGTCATGCCCACAGTGGCTTTAAGTCTTACACATCTTAACTCACCCTCACACGTACTTTAACAATTTGAACTCTTATTTTACCACATTCAAACTCTTATTTTAATGTCTTCAAACTTAAATTTAATATATGTCAATAATTATTTTAAGTCCCACACATTTTAACTCAGCATCACATATATTTTAACAACTTCAAACTCTTATTTTATCGTCTTAGAATTTAAAATTTAATCCATGTTAACATTGACTTTAAGTCTCACATATTTTAACTAAGTATGATATATTGTGTAACATAGAAGGTTAAACTGAATTATAAAATGTTAAAGTAATAAACAAATTCGTCTATTGTAAGATGCATAGAATGTTGAAGTTAAAAAGAATGTCAACTTCTTTGATAAAGTACACGCATATTTTGTTAAAGTAATAATGTACGTGAGTTAAATAGAAAATGAATATGATTAAAGTGTAAGAACAGAAAAAAAAAACATAAAAGATAAATTAAAGTAGATGTAGAATCTAATTAAAGTAGATGAGAAAATAAGTTAAAATATATGAGAAAATCAATTAAAATATGAATATATTGGTCATACATAAATATCTGATGGTAAAGAATAAATACATGTATTAACTGAATGATAAAACAGGAAACAAAATAAAAGATAAAAACTGTATTTTCATAGACTGGTCGTTAAAGTTCACCAAAATGTAGAACTATCTGGGGTAATTATTTTTTTACAGGGATAAGCAAATTAGTGTCCCATCTGATAGATACTCCTAATTAAATTTCTTTTTGTTCTCTCTTTTGGGAAGATTTAGATAATAAAGATGATTAAATCTTTTTATAAATTATAGAGAGCATTTAGGTCATAAGTTAATTCATAAGTAAAGTTTAAATTTTAAAATTACTTAAAATTTAGAAATAATTTTAGAGGTGAGGATGGAGGAGGAGAGCTTGGTCATGATTTAATTTATGTGTTGATGCATGAAATCTCAATGTACCTCTCTATATATTATCTTTATTTGAGATTGTCTTTTTCTTTAAAAATTAATATTTTTTAAGAAGATAATAGATTTTATTTATAAACACATATTATTTTCACAACATCTAATATGTGAGTAAATTATACATTCCATGATGTAATTGTCAAAGTGTTAAGAAAATAAAAATATATGTGGGACTTAATTATTGTAATTGAGCATAACAATTTGCAGAGTGGTTTTAAAACTTATAAGAAATTAGAAAATGGCATGTAAGCATACTTCGGAGATATTCACACAAAAAAATATGAGAAAAATATCATAGCACAAAAAAAAAGTAACAGTAAAAAGTTTTGAAAAATTCCACTTATCTATACTATGCAAAATTGAAATTTTTACTACAAATGACTAACAACATTCGTGCAAAATAGATAAAGTAATTTGAAACTTGAAATTTGTTAGGAATAAAATAAAAATGTTAGTCATTACGACTAATATCATTTCATGACATAATATATCAAAAACTTAATTAGATAACTACAAATTGTCACTTGTTGATTACTATTGCATATGCATAGTCAAAAAATTATATATAATAGCATCATTGACGAAATAATTAATATTGATATAACATCATAGAAGATGAAAATTATAAAGAAAGTATATGTAAAATGAGAAGGTAGATATCTATATTTTTCAATGAATTGTGAAAACATGTGTGGCCTAAATTCCTCTATAAAAGGTAAAGTTGAATTAGGATTTGAAACGCTCTTTCTTCTGGATACTCCCACTATATATATATATATATATATATATATATATATATTCAGAAATATATGGATTAATATTTTTCATGAAACTAAATATCAAGAAAGTAAGCACTTTGCAATAAAAAATATGATTACAACAAACTTGTAGAAATTTATGAAAATCTTGAAGATTCACAAGATATATTTCACTATTTCCATAACTATTAATTATGAACCAACCTCATATTTCATAATATTTGATCATCATCGATAATTCTTTATACTCAAGCCACTGTAAGATATTGAGCTAATAGATTTACACAGTATACATCTTCTTAAGTTTTTAAAAATAAACAACAACTAAATTGCTTATCAAGGCATCGACGTCAACAAAGTAAATATCAAGAGATATATTAAAATAATGTGGCAATAATATTCAAAATATCTTCACCACTATAAAACTTGATTAAACCCATATATGTTATAAAATATAGAACGAAATGAAAGCGCATGATATATTTAATGGAATCTACTAGTAAGTTAGCAGACAATAATACTTTGAATTATCAAAGTACATATTAATTGATGTGAGAAAATCAACTTCATATTATATATGTGGAAAAAACTTAACAAAGTATTAAAGAGTTAGAAAACTTACAGAGAGATCAAAATTTATGAAGAAATTATATGACAATCAAATGTCACTAATTAAAGACAAATAGAATATTAACATAAAGAAGAGATTATTCTGACAATCGCCAAATAGTCCAAAGACACCAGACATTTGAAAGCATGTGGAAAAACTCCACTAAAAAATATTTCCAACAAAAACATCTGTAAAAATTATTATTCTCGACAAAAAATAAGAAATACATCTTCACAAAAACTCTACCATAGAAACATCTCCAATTAAAAAATATCCAACAATAATATATCTGTCAGAAACAACTCCATTATCAATGATATCTTTATAGAAATGAATATCCGACAACAACAATAAAGAGCAGCATTAGCAAGATAAATAATATATTCAATAAGAAAATATAACTTTACAAGGAAAAGAAAGCATCGGCAATAACATCGTGATAAAAAAAGAAGGAACAAATAAATATTCATGAATAAAGAATGTATATCGACAATATTAACTTAAGTATACATAAGTACAATAAGTATTTCCAAAAAAGAATTTTCACGTCACTATAAGTCCCAACCAAAAAATAGAATTAAAACTATATTCAATATAAATGAGACATTTCAAGATTATAGATGAAATATAAGATATGAGAGACAATTTAAATAATGTAAGTGCATGCAATTGTAACTTAGTTTACTTTTTGTGATATATATATATATATATATTTTTATTTAATGCTGTAACACCTCAGAATTTTTATTGTAGAAAAAATATGAATGATAAAGTATTAGACTTAAGCATTAGTCTTAAATTGAAATAATTGATATTTGGGTATGATTAGTATTAACTAATGTTACCCAGTGTCGTACTCGGACGTGCGCGCTTCCACAGGGGTGACACTGAAAAACGGTAACGAACAATGAATCCGAGAATACCATAATTTTTCATAAAAATATGGAGATATCAGAAATGTAAATATCTGAATTTTCGACGTGCGGATTTCGAGATTAAGTCGACGCGACCATTTTTCGAGTGATTTTTCACCTACTGTAAAATAAATTCTAAAAATTGAAAAAAAATCATAATAATTGTAAAAACCATCATATTAGGTTATGGTTAAAATTTCATACAAACTGATTTGTTTGGACATGTTTACACTAAGTCTAATAGACCAGTTGATTTATGGAGCAATTATGGTAACCATTTCTGGGATTTTACGGGAGCTTACGTGTGAGGCTTAGAATAGGCCAACACACATTGGATAAGGCTAAGCTAAGGGGTTGGGCCATCATTAAGATTACATGCGTGTAACCAAGAGAGTGTTTGCGTGGGCAACGTGTTAAGATAAAAATCCAATGGTTTTACCATGACACGTTGGCAGCTAATGTGCCATGCGCATGGAGCAGCCACTGGGTTATAATACTTCCCCCCCAAGCTTCGAAACCATGTTTTCCACCATTTCCTACTGTTATGCTGCTGCCATTTCTTTGGATAACATCTTGTTTGGGGAGGTGTTCCTGGTTGCAAGCACTGTGAAGAGGTTGCTGCTGCTTGAACTGCTGGTTCTTCTTGCACCTTGTTCCTGCTCGAACTCTTGTTGGAGCTGTTGCTGAGAAGTAGTGTGGAGCCATCTTGGAGGCTGTTGCTGCTACAACAACAAGCTCCACTTGCTTATTCCTTCACTTGTGGTCTTCTTCATTTTCCTCAACTAGGTAGGATTCATCTTTCTATAGTTCAATTCGATTTTTCATGTCACAAGAAATTCGTAGTGAAAGAATAAGTGACTATACTTGTGATCCTCTTTTTCCCTTTCCAGTCATGATAGAAACACTCTGTTGGGAGAGGAACAACTTTTTTCCATTTTAGAAATTAACTCATATTCCCTTCTTCCACCTTTGATCTTTGTACATACTATAAAGTTGTAGAAGTCTCAACTATCTTTGTAGGATATATGAAGACTTCGGTTTCGATGGTTGATACTTCAAGTTTGAGCATAAAACATTTTGTGGTTTAGTGTCCATCATGTAGGAACCTTCCATCCAACCATTGCTATCAAGGTTCTACTTCTAGTACTAAACTATGTTAGTTTCAAGCATGTCAAGCTTGAATTGTAAACTCTTGTTTTTTGTTTGTTCGGTTTATAAACCACTATGAGAACTATAATTAGACTCTTCTATTGATATAAAACATGTCTTGGTCATAGATTCAAAAATTAGGGTGTTTAGGATAGATTTAAAGTCCTTTCTGGAAGTTCTGCAGCTACCTGTCGACAGCCAGCCCAAAGCTGTCGACAGGCGCATGCCTTCCAGAACTCCAGGTTTTGGACTGTATGGATATGTCGACAGTCCCTTGTTGCTGTCGACAGGAACACACACATCCAGAAAACCTGAGCTCTGTCTGCTGCTTGCTGTCGACAGCCCCTTCCTAGCTGTTGACAGGTACAATGCTGCTTCGGATTTTTGCACTCTTTCATGTCTGAATCCATGCTAAAACTTCACCTAAAAGCCAAGAAAGTTACCCTCTCATTTACCTTGATATTTCCTGTCATACTACTGCAAAGTTCACCCACTTTGTGTACCTTAACTTCCTTTGAATTAGTCTTAAAGTTGTCAATTCGAATAGCACTCCGATTGAGTCTATTCTTCGGTATTCGGTAAATGAGTTATGAAATCTGATCACCTGAGAGTTCATATGCTTGAACACTTTATGAGATGTGAATAAATGGAGATGACATTATTGGGTCTTTGTACCCTCTGTGATTTATATGCCTGTGCAAATAGAGCTGGTCCAGTCTGGGAGGAGCACCCGAATTCATTTTCGGACCACGTGGAATGATAAAGGGCATCTGGATGTCTGACATTGCATCAAACATTTTCTGAATATGGTCATCATAATTCATGTACTGTGTAGCTGATATGTGAATCAATTCTTGAGCTATATATCTGAGCATGATCTGAGTTTTACTGTCATTGCATCAAGTTTACTGTTCTGAAATCTGGTGTGTCTCTTTGATATTTGTCCTGACCTTGCCTTGGTTATCTTGTGTACATTCCTGAACTATGAATTGAACTATGGAATTTGAATTCTACTGGGCTAGTTAGCTCATTATTTTCTACCATTTTCAGGTGATACAGCTGGGGATGACGCTTAAGGGTTTGAGTGCTGAGTGGACCGACCATGACGAGCGAAGCCAAATAGTTTCTATTTATGTTTAGTAGTGTGAAAGAGATGTATAAAAATAAGTTGTTTTGATCTACTCCTCTCCTAGTTGTCTTGAGGAGTATCTATGTAATAAAACTTCCGTTATGACGATATGAATGAATAAATAATTATTACCTTTTGTGCATGTTTTCTGTCACTTCCGATAATATAATAGCCTTTTATTAGGACGTGACAAATGCATTGTACTCATATTCTTTTACAGAATTGTTGAGTTTATCTTTTGAGTATCATTATAATCTGAATGGAAAAATATTACAAGTCAGTCATTCATCTAACTTATATTCAATAAAAAAATTGAAATTTTTATATTTTTTCTCATGGCTCTTACTATTTTTAGACCTCCTTAATAATTATTCTCTTTTTTCTTTTTTGTAAATTATTTCTCATGAACCTTCATGATATTTATTTTTAATGATTTTTCATTCTCAGAGGAATTTGGATATATAAGCATTCGTAAAATTTAAATGGGAACAATGAAAAATATTGTGGAATAAAAAATTACACATACAAGTTAACATTAATGTTTGTGTCAGTTTTATCTTTGTTCACTAGCATTTTCCTAAATGAGAATAGTAAGAATAGTTAGATACATATATTTAACATCTTCTTATTATATTATTAAGTTATTTTATTTATATATATGTCATTTGTTACAATTACATTTTATTTTCTATAACTTGACAGTGAGTTATGAATCTAATAAAGTTAAATTTTTGTATATTAACAAATCATTTTATAAATAAAAATTGATTATAACATATATAACATCGACACATTAAATTATACATAAAATAAAGTATTTAAATAAAAAAGTACGCTGTTAGCTTATAACAATAAAAAATGAGGACTAAAAGTGAAAAAATAATATAATATAATGTCATTTATAAGTATAAAAAAATACTTGTGGGAAGTTTGAGATGGTCTGCATATTCTTATAATCATTAATTCATACCGAGTTACATAAATATGATATGATGTATAAATAGTGTGACGACAAGAATGTCAAAACCAACGAATGATGACAGTTGTAAGCGGTGATAGAGACAACAACTTAATATCATTTATCTATATGGAGATTTGATTACCATATCTATAATGACAGGATAATTTTTATTAATGAGACATATTTAGATGGGTAGCGTACTCATTTGTGATGACTCACGTGGTGTCACATATATAATGACACTACAATAGCTACCGTAAGTGATTATGGTGGTCATTTATAATCAATGGTAGTAGCCGACAGTGTTGTTAATAACGACCACGACAAACATCATGATATGACATAATACTTGATTGTCGTCATGACACCTACGTGGTACATTGACGACTAAGTGGTATCAAACAAGTTGTTTGTCAAAAGTATATTAGTAATTTTTAATATTATATCTAGTTATCATATTTGTTAATAAAATACCAATATAATATGCATAGCATATTATTATCTATTAGAGAAATTATTAGTGCACACTTAATTGGCATACATTAAGTGGATAAATATTATAAATGTGTGACACCTCAACTCTTTAAAGTTGAAACAACTAAATATAAGGTATATAATATACCCACATCTTTGATATGACACATCCTATAGGATATGCACAACTTAGTGCACACTTTTTATCTCTCTATCTATTAATAGAGATATACATCTAATCATGAATAAGTTATATCTATCTTTTTACTAATTGAACATGATGTCTAATGAGTAGTTAATCTTCAAAAATATTTTTTCAAAAATATCCTTATATAAGGAGAACTTTTAAATAGTACATATTACACAAGATTTTTATTAGTAATAATAGTAGAAATAATTTCCTACTTTTTGTATATAAAATTATTTTCTTATTATAAAAATAAAATCAGATTAATATTTTTCAACAGTGGTCAAATAGTCATATTTATCAATAATGTACTAGTATTTTATGAAATATAGTTATAAATACAACCACAAAGTTTTCGTATCATTTTCATCTCCTTATTAATTGAACATAATAATTTATTGACTTTCTAACAATTATATTTTAAAAAATATTATAACATAAGAGGAAATTTTTATGTGGCATTTCCCACAAAAGTTTTTATTAGCACTAATGACACAATCAATTTTCAATTTTGAAAATAAAAGTATTATATTTGTCAATCGTAAACTAATAAGGATCAATGTATCAATAGTAGGTCAAAGTCAATATTTATAATATTAAGTATTTATTGATTGTGAAATTAATTGTTGATTGTAGAGTAATAAAATGTGACAGTAGTGACAATGATTAGTATTAGCTCGTACCATAACACATCATATTATATGTGATTTAATATGAATTGATAGTGATAAATTAACAATTCACATCGTCTTACAAGTAAAACAGATTTTTAGTAAAGTATATTGACGATGAATTATTAATTTATATAGTTTTAATAATATTTATCATCAATCATAAGGTTTATTATCACTTTAAAAATAGATTGTGGACTTTGACCACCTATAACTTTTGAAGCATTGATTTGTTGTCTTTTTAGTCTAATGATAATTTTATAGCAATATAAACTTTGTTTTTTAGTTAACATTATTTTGATATATATTTGTTTTACTTTCAAATGTGTAATAAATATATTTATGTGAAAAAAAAATTCTCGTGGGTGAGACGTATTAAGTGTGGGGGGGCCCGCACTCCTATAGTTGTGAGCCTCCGCGGGACTTCTTTTTTGCGCAAAGCAAATTCACGTTCGTGGACAACAACAAAAAATCATGCTAGGTCATGCCACAAGCAGCCCAACTCCTTTACAAAACCCATTCAAAAGACCCATCACCCAAGGGACCCAAGATGCCCATGCTAGAAGGTGATCTTAAGAGACTTATCACCTCCTCCCCACCACCTTAAAAAGCTGCAGCAAAAGAAGAGGGGGGGCTGGCGACGTACAGAGGAAAAGGGGGCTTTTTGGAAGAGACTTTTGGGAGAGAAAAGGGGTGGAGGAAGCTTGTGCAGGAAGGCATCCTCCATGGTTGCTGCTGCTGCATTTCTCCTCCTCCTGTGAAGGTTTCCTACTACAAAAGAGAAGAAGAAAGCAAGAGAAGATGAGAGGAAAAAGAAATAGAGAAGAGATTGTCACCTCCTCCTCCTTGTCTTATCATTGAGTTTTTAAAGAGAAGAGATGGTGAGTGGGTGACGAGATGGGAGGGCTCCTCTTTCATTCTCTTTAAATTTCTTGTACTTCTCATTCCCCCTCTCAAGAGATGTCCCATCTATATATATCTTATATTTTCTATCATGTGAACATCCCCTTTTACATTTAATATGCATCTTGTCCAACTCCAAACATATTCATTTTTTTAAGGTTTATTGATCTCTTTCATGTATGTGCACATGTGCTTCATTTAATACTTACCTTTTTATGTGAATAGCAAGAGAGAGTTATGGGGTGGAGAGTTCCTCCTTGTGGAGAGATGACTCTCACCTCCCAATATCATGCATAAGAACTCACAAATCCCATACCTCAATAAATGAGGCTTGGGAACCGTGAGGCTTCCCCTCTCTCATTTGTGTTGCCCAGCTAGCTAGCCCAGAGGGGGGGTGAATGGGTTATTAAAACTTCGATCTTTGATTAAAATCTGTTTACTGAAAGGATTGCACAACTTAATAACAAGGTTAGAGTTAGAGCAAATAAGACAACAATCACACAAAACACATCCACAAGACACAAGGATTTTTATCCTGGTTCGGAACTCCTCTCCACAGGAGACCTACGTCCAGTCCCTGAGCAATACCTCAGGATTTCACTACCAAGGGTACAATCCCCCTTAAGGATCCTTACACCCAGCCTCAACTGGTCTTC
Source organism: Colocasia esculenta (assembly GCA_014218235.1). Taxonomy (NCBI): domain Eukaryota; kingdom Viridiplantae; phylum Streptophyta; class Magnoliopsida; order Alismatales; family Araceae; genus Colocasia; species Colocasia esculenta. The sequence continues at coordinate 6,474,192 of CM024758.1, forward strand.
CTTCAACCTGAAGGGAAAACAACCACCCTGGATACCACCAGGTCTTCCTTCGTCCAGAAGGGAACACAACTAAAGAAGAAAGTGTGTGGGAACAGGCTTCAGACTCTAGCTTGACCAGCTACAAACTGAAGCTACCAAGGCCCGAGAGAGAAAGAGATTTAACAAGGTTTTCTCTCCAAGGACTACACAAGCTCTCACAAATAAAATCTCCTTTGATCACTGAGAGCTAAGAGCTAAGAACAAGGTTGGAGTGGAAGCTTCGCTCTTAATTTCAATCTTCTGAAGACTCGAAGAGATGGAGTTCTTTCTTTTTGAATTGTAAGCGTTGTTCTATCTTCTTTGTTATGTTCTTCCCGTCTTGAGTCTTTTATTTATACTTCTGATTCAAATTTGAACGTTGAAGTGTCCGTTGTCTCTTATCCAGGTGTACGTTAGACTTGTCACCAAGGAAGCTTCTGATCTTCAGTCTTTTATCCTTTAGTACACGCCAGAGAAATGTTTTAGAATCTTGTATCTTGTATCCAACGTTGTACAGATGAGTCTTGTCAGATATCTGCAAGCATATCAACAATAAATAGAGGACAGCTAGGACTGCCGTCGATTGTTAGTTACAGATGGAACATATATTGCAATATATAAGGCTCCGTTCTGTCTAAAAAGTACGTAGACAGAGTAGCATAGAAATGGAAGATATTGTCTGCATGCATGGGAAGATACGATCAGAGAGCATTTAATGCGTAGCAGTCAACAGACAAGATATGACTTTGACTTTTCAACGCTATTAAAAGCATTATACTGATACAGCAAGAAATTCGATATAAATAATCCCGATGCTTCATGACTTATGAAATCGTTATGCGATAACAGACAAATCGTTATGACAGAGCATTATCAAATTATAATGATGAAATCGTTATGAGTTATAGCAAGTCGTTATGAACACTTATCAAGTCGTTATGAACTGTAAAGAAATCGTTATGACTATCAAGTAGTTATGAACTGTAAGAACGTTATGACTCTAAAGAATCGTTACAGCAATCAATCGTTATGAATGATAAAGAAATCGTTATGACTATCAAGTCGTTATGACTGTAAAGAATCGTTATGAACCTAAAGAAATCGTTACAGCATCAAGTCGTTATGAATGATAGGAAATCGTTATGACTATCAGTCGTTATGACGTAAAGAAATCGTTATGATAATCAAAGAAATCGTTACGAGAACAAAGAAATCGTTACGGCTAGAGAGTCGTTGCGAGTTCTAAGAAATCGTTACAGGTCTACAAACATCGTTACGGCTAGAGAGTCGTTGCGAGTTCTAAAGAAATCGTTACAAGGTCTAAGAAATCGTTACACGGTCAATCGTTACGGTTCTAAAGAAATCGTTACGAGGTCTAAAGAAATCGTTACGGCTAGAGAGTCGTTGCGAGTTCTAAAGAAATCGTTACGAGGTCTAAAGAAATCGTTACGGCTAGAGAGTCGTTGCGAGTTCTAAAGAATCGTACGAGGTCTAAAGAAATCGTTACGACTCAAGTCGTTACGGTTCTAAAGAAATCGTTACGAGGTCTAAAGAAATCGTTACGACAGTCAAGTCGTTACGGTTCTAAAGAAATCGTTACGAGGTCTAAAGAAATCGTTACGACGTCAAGTCGTTACGGGTTCTAAAGAAATCGTTACGAGGTCTAAAGAAATCGTTACGACAGTCAAGTATTACGGGTTCTAAAGATCGTTGCGATGTCTTAAGGAATCGTTGCGATATCGATTTGTTTTGAATTTTCGGTCAAAGAGGAAATCGTTCTGCTTATCAAAGAAGTCGATACAAAGACTTGGACAGAATGTGAGATGAGACTTACCTGATTGTCTTGAACTTTCATTTTCTTTTATTTCCTGTTCTCAAGGCTCAAGTAATCCATTAGTACTATTTTGTTAATCATCAAAATTAATATATAAATAAATGAATTATTTATTATGGGGACAGTTTGGTCATCAATCTCCCCCTTTTTGATGATGACAAATATACTAAACATCATACAAAATTAAACATGTTTTTCAGATGACTTTAGTTTTCTCCCCCATTTTGTCAATAAGCAAAAAGATAGGCTGTGACAAAGAAAGAGATATCATTGTATTAAGTATGAGAAAGGTAGTACAAGGGAGATAACAAGGAGGCATGCTGTGAGATGACAGCCCATGCCTTGATCTCAAGGTCTTCAAACGTCTGTTGGAAAACCCAGAAGCAACTGAGAAGTTGGGACCCATGGATGGGGTGGCCCTTTGAATGTACAAAGCCGTTGCTGATCCAAGAATTCTGCATACTGATCTGGGTCCAGAATGAATCTGAAGTAAGTGCTTTTTCCGAAGCTGGCACGATGGAGAAATCTATCCAAGAGATTGGATAGAAGATCTTCTGATCTATCAGATCCTGCTTCAGAGCATAGAAAGCTGTATATCTAGCTGCCCACTGAACATAAATCTCTTGAATAGGATTTATGGAGTTGAGATCCATGAAGGCTTCAGCTGAGAGAGAGGGCTTATTTTGATGAACCAAGGAACTGTTGATGGCCTCTAACTGAAGGTTGGTTTCCTTGTAGATGATTGCCCATACGGAGGGAGTAAGCCTTTCACACTCAGAATGAGTGGAGCCAAAACCTGAGAGGAGATGCGGCCAGAGTGGTATTCTCTGAAGATAAACCGCAGGAAGGAGGGCGTCTGCTCTGCTTGGCTGACATTCTACCCATCTGCTTGGCAAACATGTCAAATGCATGGGATCCTGCATCTGAATCAAATACTAGGGAATGCAGCTTTGGCAAAAGGACTAGAGAGTCAACCCGGATATCAGCAAATTCACTGTTAGGGGAATATTCACTGGACGTTCGGATCTTAACATTACTATAGCTGAATGGAATTGAGAGAACTGGACTTCTGGCAGTTTGTTCAGGAAGCAGAAGTCACTGTACTGCTGGAAGCTTTTGGCAATGCGGATCTCTTTCAAGATGAAAGGACCCCACAAATTCTTATGCTTGAGAAAGAACCACTCAGAGAGAGTGAGAGAATGAGCTCCATGTGTAATGGATTCGGCCCTGGCAGTCAAGAACTTGTTGTATTGAGCTTTGTTGCCCTTGACATTTGCCCACTGATCTTCAGTCTTGAACTCAGTCCCCTCAAGATTTTGGATTTTTGAGAGTGGGATAACTGGGTAAGAGGAAGAACAATATTTAGGTGCTCAGAAAGGTTGAGGAAGGGAATACCATAAATGGTGGAGAGGATGCACTTTGAAGATATTCCTTATAAAGGAATCTTTTGTGAGGTTCAAGGTAAGAGAGTACCAAAGAGGAGGAAATAAGGAGGAGGAGATGGCTACAGAGGATGATTGTTTCCTCTTTTTCTTGGCAGGACTGGGAGGATCAGTCCTGTGGATATGGGTGGCAGTGAAGAGAATGGTGGAAAGGGTATTTCTCTCAAAGTCATCCGGCAAGTTTGTGTCAAAGACACCAAGTAGAGGAGGTTTTCTGGAATAAAAGTAACAGAGGAAGGAGGAGTAGGAGGATAGAAAAGGTGTTTGGGATTGAAGGATGAAGTGGGTTGAATTGGAGTGGTTTGAGTTTGAGGTGATGAGGGTGAGAATGATGATGGACCTGAGGTGTGAGAGGAGTAGGAGAGAAAGAGGGTTGAGATGTAGTGAGAGAGGAAGATGGTTGAGTGCGAGGCACATGATGTTTAATGGTTGGTGGTGCAGGAGGGGCTGTAGAAGGAGAGGTAGGTGAGGACAAACTGGAGTTGCAAGATTTGAAGTGTCAGGGCCGAAGTAGCTGACATGGGCTCTTTCCCTTTGACTGCTCTGACAACTGAAGAGGGTCCTGATGACCCTGAAGCTTGCCCTGATGGCCCTGGTGCCCTGATGCTTGAACTGGGCCCTGTGGCCGAGAGACTTCTGCTGGAGGCCCTGGTGGCCTAGGAACTTCAGCTGGACTGCTCTGAGTGGGTGCAGGAGGGACACCACTAGACCTTGAAAGATTAGCCAGCAAATTTTTCATATCAGACATCTCTTTATTGAACCACCTCATTGCATTTCGAATTGAGGATAGGTCAGAGGAGGTTGAAGCTTGATTAGCAATAATGCCCTGAACACTTGTCTGAACTGATGACAAGACTTCTCCTTGAGCTTCAGCAATGCCATAATAGGCTTCAGATTGACTTTTCTGTGACTCTTTCTTGGCCTTTTGTGAGCCACTCTCTTTTGCTTCCCTTGCTGAATGACAGGCTCCTCAAGATTGATATTGCTTGCACTTGGCCTTCACTAACAGGAACACTGGCAGGAGGTGGAATTTCCTCAATGCCTACTTGCTCCCCTGAATAGGAGCGGGGAGTTCAACACTTTCTTGCTCCCCT
>CM024758.1:6478679-6491179 GCA_014218235.1 Colocasia esculenta
TGAAGTCTTCTTTATCTTTTTTTCCTCTCCCATAATTTTATATTATTTTCATACCTATAATTACTACTTTTTGCACGAGTAAAAAGTTTTGTTATTGTACATTCCTATTTCTCATACTATTCAATCTTCTTTAGATATCTATTCATCTTTAATTTTTAATTTGTTTTATAAACAACTGTCTGCATCGCACGGGTTTTCACTAGTCTATACTATCTATACTATTCTAGATAAAACTCAGTTTTGGAGCATCCACATGGCAGCACCAGAAGCAGAGTTTTTCCGCCTAAACCTCCCCTAAATCTATCTATATTGGCAACTAATAGGTTGCAAAATTCGGGTAAACAAATCCTAACATATAGCAGTTAACATAAATAATAAATCTATCAACTTTAACACACCTCCCGTGAGCAAGTCTCAAACATTATTGTCACCTAAATCAACGAAGAAATCTTTTTAAAACAAGGTAAGATACTCACAATCTAAAAATCTGCTAAACTGAGCAAACCATAACTTTTTAGAAAAAATTCAATTTTAAGTCTACCTTCGGCAGTTCACCTTCCTTTGTTTTAAGAACAAATTTTCCTATTTTTTTAACAAATTTTTATAATAAAATTATATACTTTTATAAATACTATTTTTTATTTATCTTAATTTTTATAAACAACTACCGTGCATCGCACGGGTTTTTCAACTAGTACTAATATAAAACTCAGTTTTGGAGCAGCCAGGTGGCAGCACCAGAATACTTAGATTCCCTCCAAAACTCACAAATACCTCTCTTCATCACTCCTTTAACGTAGTTATTAAGAGACATCTTCCACCTAAAATTGTGAAGAAATCTTATTAAATCGGCATACTAAATTTTTAGAAAACTTACATTTTATATCACCTATTAACATTCGGTATCTATACTAATCTATACTAATCCATCTATACTATAACTCAGTCTTGGTGCTGCCACATGGCAAACACCAAGATGCTTCTCTCTCTCTCTCTCTCTCTCTCCCAATGCGATATATTATCTTCTTAATTAAACCTTCCCATTATACCTCATAGTATTTCAAAAAACTTACTACTTTAACCTACGTGTAACACTGCATGCATGCCACCTTTTGCCTACCCGCCAACTCCTATCAGCATATGCTAAAACTTACTAAACACATATCAAAATGGTGTTTTACGAATGGCTAAACATGCCATATATATACCTCTCAGCATATTCTTTAAGCCTTTCCTTATACCTCACAACATTCAAAATATTCTGAAGCTTACTCTTAGTAGGCTCCTAACTATACAAAAAAGAACTTGCTAAACATTGCCACCAAAGATTCAACGTACCGTCCCTTTATATATACCTCTCAACATATTCTTTAAACCTTTCCATTATAACTCACAACATTTCAAAAAATTCTTACGCTCACTCTTCTTAGCTCCTAACTAATACAAAAAAGGACTCGCTAGATATTGCCTTCATAGGAAGTTCAGCTACACTTGCCAGCCCTCAAGCTCACCATCCTAAATAATATGGTTTTTCAGAATACAAAGCCACCTTCCTTGAATTGTCGCAAGAAGAGAACAGGTTAGTGCTTTACTTGCAGCACCCGACCATTCTTTCTTCTCCCCCTTCTCTTCATCCATTAAACGCTTCTTCTTCGATCTTTCTACTCTTCTTCCCTGTCCGAACAAAATTGTTCAAAGTAAAGGAACATCTAAAGATTTCTTTCTTCTATCTTGGGAGCGTCCAGATTGTCAACAACTTGGTTCTGCAAGTAAAAGGTGATTTCGCCACTGTGTACCGCTCTTTACTTTGGTATATATATACAGTATGTAACATGAAAATACATCGACACGGGGATCGCAAGAGGAGTGGATTCAGAGCTTGCTCGCTGCTCATCCGCTTCGTGAAGCAGGTAAATAAATTTTTGGAGGAAAAAAATCATTTGGCTATTTTAAAACTGTATTTTATTATAATAGTATAGAATAATACTTTGAAATCTCACCAAACCTCTGTTCAGTTTTCTAGCAATCGTCAGAAATCGTGGAAGGACTAAGATAGATCCATCCCATGCGTTGGGGTTCTGCTGTTTTACTTAATTATGTGTATCTCCAGCTTCACGATCCAGCTCTTGAAACCTTTATGGCGTCCGTGGCCGTCTTCATCTTGCACTCGTGCCGGAATCCTTCCCCCAGCTCACAACAGTACTGTCAGCTGGACGCGCGCGCTACAGGGCCGTGTAGTTCTTCTAAACCGTACACCGGGTGAAGGCCGGCCTCCCCTTGCCACCGCTCCACTGCACCTGCCCATCGTGCTGATGCCCCGCCGCCGCCCACGCCATCGAGGGCAGGCCAACGAGGCCGCAGATGACCAGCTCCACCTGAAAGGCATGTACGGAGTGCGGCGGGCAGGGCCAGACCTTCCAATCGGCATGGCTGACAAGCTTCAGCTTGGAACGCATACATCCGTAAAGACGACACCCAATTTCTGAGTTATATCTCGAAGAGAAGAAAGGTGTTCGACTTCGTCGGGCCGCACAAGGGATCGCATGGATCAGGTAAATGGTTCTGGTGTAAGGAGTCCAGGTCACTCTTCTGGTGCTTGGCTTCATGTGACAAATAGCCTTGGATATAATATTCTTATAGCTTTGGATACAATTTATAGCCTTAGATACAATCTCATGATGTTTTTCGATAAATTGTTTCTCATTTAATGTTTTCATCATTTCTGAAAAAAGTGTACATAAAATCTTAGATTAATAGTTTGTTTAGAAATAAAAACATAAAATTTTAGATATAAATATATATAAAAATATTTAAATTTAAAAACTTTCCGTGCATCGCACGGGTACTCAACTAGTCTATACTAATATATAACTTCTCAGTCTTGGTGCTGCCACGTGGCAGCACTAGGACAATTCTACTCCTATCAAAATTATTTAAAATAATTAGTAAAACTACTATTTATGTATGTCAAACATAGCACAATAAAATTTTGTGGTACTACTACTCTCCATACACTTCCCATCGTTTAATACAAATGTACTATCAAAGATAAGCACAAAATTTGAACGATTGTACTGCGCCAAGATAGAGAGGCGTGGTTACCTGTTTCTATCTAGCCAAACACCATATCATTTTCCTCACAAAAATAGAAGATTATTTCTATCTTCCAAACCTTGCGGTTTTAGAAAACTTTAAAAATTATAAATTTTTTAGAAACGCGGAATACTGAGAAGGCGTGTTCCTGTTTCCCTCACGGAAATTTGGAAACACGGAAGCCTCAACAGCTGCCATAAATTTCCCTCACAAAAAAATATATATATATCTTGCCAAACAACTATTCTATCTTGCCAAAAATTTGCAAACGCAGTTGTAAAATTTTTTAAAAATTTTATAAAATTTGGAAATGCCGAAGATGGCAGTTGTTTCTATCTTATAACAGCGCTTTGCAGTTCTAATTTTTTTTAAAAAACTTACGCCAAAACAGAGCCAAACATGCCCGTTTTTAAATTTTTTTAAAAATCTTCATATGGAAGGCATGGTTATGCTTCATACCGTGACGTCTCCAGGATATTTCACTACCGCCATCTTCGCCATACTCACCCGGGAACACCGTCGCCATCTCTGGATCTTCTTCTTCGCGTAGGAGCGCTTCTCTTCCGTAACAGGTAATACTTCAACATGTGTTATGTATGATTTTATTGGCATCTGGATCTTCTTCTTCGCGTGGGAGCCTCACTTTGGCTTCTCTTCTCTTCCGTTTCCTGCTGCATGCGCAGAACAGAGCACCGGAGACCCGCCATGGTCACCGCTGCACCCAGTGACATCTTCCCGTGCATCCCCTAAACCGACGTACAACATGACTCCTTCCCCATTGCAAACTCTCCCTGCACGTCGACTGCGCTACTTCCCCATTCTCTCTCTCTGCTGCGTGCTCTCTCTCTCTCTATCTCTCTCTAACCATTTATCTCTCTAACTTATGGGGATACACACAGTCTCCTTCCTCTTGACTGCCATTCTTGGCGGAGCAGCATACCAACTGCCGCTACGCCTGCATAGAGTGGGGCATCGGCATGGAGATAGATAGCAACGTAAGGAGGAGGAGGTGGGTGCGCTCATCAGGGATGGCAGGGACCAAGGGAGAGGAGGAGGAAGAAGGCGCTGTCTTGACATGGTGCGTGTAGGGGAGGTTGAACAGGAGGCGCTGGGAAGGAGTCCAGACAGACTGTGCATGGCCGCAAAGGAGACGTCCCAGTAGCGTCTGCAAGGTTCGTAGGCATAGCAGGGTAGGTGATGATCAATCAGCGGGTTCATGTTGCAAGGACGAACCCGTGACGGAAGAGAAGAGACAGATGGATCCATGACGATGGCGGCAAGTAGCAGGATTAAATGAGGGAGAAAAGAAGGAAACGAAACAGATCACAGAGCTGTTAGCAAGGTGCTATGATACCATGATAGATAAGCAGGAGAGAAGCGAACTGGAGAGGCAAAATAGCTTCCACACTCTTGGTGGATTGCCTGGACGTGTATATTTATAGAACAATTATAACAGAAGAATTATACACAGTATACAGTTCTTAGTATTTATCCATGAACTGGATGTGCATGGATCTACGTAACAAAAGTCTCTTCCATGTGGGACTGCGCAGAGTCGATAACTCCTTGCTGAGAGGAGTCCTGGCGTTCCACCGCGTACTGCTCCCCCCGAGTACCGGCGACGCCCCGCGTACTGCTTTTCCCCCCCCCCCCCCCCCCCCCCGCCGCCGCCTCCACAAGCTCATGGCCGTCCAGTTCGATACCCTCCTCGCCATGGACATCTTCGACCTCGCCGCCTCCCTCCGCCCCGCTGATTTCTCCCCCGTAATACTAAACAAAAGTCCCTATTTTCCGCCTAAACTAAACTAGATACAGGACACGTGGCATTACACTATTAATCTTCACCTTTTATCTTAACGAAGCGGCCTTCCTCCCCTTCTCTCTTCTCTTCTCTCCATCTGTGCTGCCGTTTCAGTTCCCGGAGAGAAGAGAAGCTGAAGGGCCGCCGACGCGAGCGTGACTCTACGCCACCATGCGTTGGTGGCTGGTGGAGCACCTCGCCGTCGCCTCCTTCGAGTGGAACCCGCTCCGAACCTGTGGCGCCTCCCCTTTTTTCCCTGCCAGCGCCGTCCTCGCCTATCTCGCCCTCACCCTCCTCCTTCGCCCCCTCCTCCTGCACGGCCGCTCTACCCCCCTCTGCCGTCGCTTCGTCTGACTCATCTCCCCTCTCCATAACGCCTTCCTCCTCCTCCTCTCCCTCGCCATGGCCATCGGCTGCTCCCTCGCCACCGCAGCCCAGATGCCCTCTCCCTCCTGGCTCTTCTGACCAACCAAATGGATGCCTTCGCCCCCACGCGGATCCGAGCCGACGAGGGACGGCGGATTCGCCTTCCTCTGCTCCCTCTGCGACCTCTTCCGCGGCCCCGCCTCCGTCGCTTTTCCTCCCAGCTTCTCCCCCCTGGCCTCACTGTCGCCTGCGTCGATAGCACCACCAGCGACTTCTTCCGCGGCCCGCCTACGTCGCCGTCGACGTGCGCAAGGACATGGTGGAGTCCTACATCGCCGAGTCCATTCTGTTAGTTAGTGATGCAAAGCCACGTTTCCAGGTCGCCCCACGTTCTCATGTGGTGGCTGTTATCTAGATTAGTTAGTGTTTGTTTTTATCTGGTCAAAGTAGTAAATTAGTGGGTTAAGAGATGTGCTTTAGTGGGTCTTTCTCCAGTACGTGTAAGGTCTATATAGAGGCCTGTTCCTTTCAGCATTCTATGAAGTAATACGATTTGCTCTACCTTAAAAACTCTCTGTTCCCGTGCTCTCTGTTTTGGTCCCTGTTGTGTGCAGGTTGCAGTGGTATAGCAAAGGGGATCTGCTCTGAAGAGGATCTCCACACTGCATCGACCCTAACAGTTTGGTATCAGAGACAGACGGAAGAGAGGTGGGTTTATACCCACTTGTTCCAGGCTCTTGCTGCTGTGTGCTTGAGTTAGTTGGAGCATCAAGTTTCTCTGTAACTTTGGTTAGGTAGATTTGTTTTTGTTTGTCTCGATAAGGTCCGTCCATAACCTGTTCGCCATAAGGTCTGTGAGAAGTTTATTCTGATTTCATGACCAATATCAATATGTCTGCTGCAAATCATCTCTCATTCCTACATTTAATGAGAAAGTTATGATTTCTGGTGTATTAAGATGAAACCTTGTTTGTTTCACAAGATCTTTGGGATTTGGTATGTAGTGGCTATGCAGAACCCACAGATGAAGAGTTTGCACGAATGACAACACCACACAAGAATGAAGTGAAGGAAAACAGGAAGAAGGATGCCAAAGCCTTGTTGATCATCCACAGGCTGTGTCTGATGCAATCTTTCCTAGGATTTCAGCTGCAACTAAATCAAAAGAGGCATGGACATTTCTGAAATCTGAATATCTAGATCTGAGAAGGTATCTCTGTAAAACTGCAAACCCTAGGAGAGAGTTTTGAAACTCTGTGCATGAAAATTCAGAATCAGTGCAAGATTTCTTTGGTAGAATTACTGTTATAGTTATCACATCGGATCACTTGGTGAGGCTCTTACTAGTCAGAAGGTTGTGGAAAAAATTCTTCGGAGTTTGGTACCTAAATTTGATCATGTTGTGGCTGCTATTGAAGAGTCTAAAGACTTATCTAATTACTCTCTTACTGAACTGATGGGTTCTTTGCAAGCTCATGAACAAAGGTTGAATAGGTCAGCTGAAACCGGCTTGGAGCATGCATTTTCTTCAAAGCTAGAAGTGTCCAAGCAAAGTGGGAATGATAACTCTTCTCGAGGACGTGGAGGGTTCCGCGGCCGAGGTCGAGGAGAGGTAGAGGAAGAGCAGAGGAAGATCAGATTCTGAAGAAAGATCAAATGACAATGGGCAGAAGCAGACATACAATGGGAAAGGTAACCGTTACTCTAACATCCAATGTCGGTATTGCAAGAAATATGGTCATATTGAACGTAATTGTTGGCAGAAGGCAAAAGAAGAAGCAAATGTAGTTGTAGAAAAAGAAAATGAGAAGATACTAATCTTTTTCTTGCATGCCTAATGCTAAAGAACACAAAGATGATATCTGGATGCTAGATAGTGGCTGCAGCAATCATATGACAGGTTTGAAGGAGATCTTCAAAAGTATGGATAACTCTGTGAAAATTCAAGTTCAGCTTGGTGATGGCAAGCGTGTTGTTTCTGAAGGAAAAGGGGTTATCACAGTAAAGCTTAAATCAGGTAATGAAAACAAATTCATGATGTTTTATACATCCCTGGTTTAGCTCATAATCTCCTGAGCATTGGGCAGCTAGTTCTGAAAGGATATTCAGTAAAGTTTCTAACAATGTTTGTGAAGTTAGAGACTCAAATTCTGTTCTAGTGTTGAATGTGGGGATGACAGAAAATAAGATGTTTCCATTCTCCTTCTCAAGTATTGATGATTGTGCATTGATTACTTCTGTTAAGAATGATTCCTGGCTGTGGCACATGCGATATGGGCACTTGCATTTCATGGTTTGAGATTATTAATCAAAAACATATGGTGATTGGCTTACCATTCATAGAAATGTAGATGAGGTTTGTGAAGGATGTGTATATGGAAACATCACAGAGCATCATTCCCAGCAAAAGTTCATGGAGAGCACATCAACCCCTTCAGCTTGTGCATGCAGATATTTGTGGTCCGATGAGAACTTCGTCACTAGGTGGAAGCAAGTACTTTCTTCTATTTATTGATGACTACAGCAGAAGAGTTGGGTGTATTTTTTGAAAATAAATCTGAAACTCTCTCTAAGTTTCTAATTTTCAAGGCATATGTTGAGAAGCAAAGTGGTTATTACATAAAAACCTTGCGAACTGATAGAGGAGGAGAGTTCTTATCTAACAGTTTTAATTCTTTTTGTGAAGCAATGGCATTCGCAGGAATTGACAGTAAGTTATACACCTCAGCAAAATGGAGTAGCAGAGCGCAAAAATCGGACCATAGTAGAAATGGCAAGGAGTATGTTGAAGGCAAAGCTTTCCTAATGAATTCTGGGCTGAAGCAGTTTGGACAACAATTTTTCTCCTGAATAGATCACCAACAAAAGCAGTGCAAAATCAGACTCCTTATGAAGCTTGGTATGAAAGGAAGCCAAATGTAAGTCATTTGAGAATTTTTGGTTCAATTGCTTATTCTCATGTCAGTTCTGAAATTAGAGAAAAACTTGATGACAAAAGTGTCAAATGCATATTTGTTGGTTATAGTGCTGAAACCAAAGGGTATCGATTATATAATCCCATTACCAAGAAGATCATCATAAATAGAGATGTTATATTTGAAGAAAATGGTTTTTGGGATTGGAATTGTGGTGTACAGGATGATCTGAAATTTCAGATATCTGGAGATGACCCTCAACCAGAAGAGAATGAACAAATTGAGTCACCAAGGGGTGAAGTAAATGGCTGCCATCCATCTCCAACCAGTGAAGATTCAGACTCTCCACCAAGGAAGGTAAAGCATTTGCGAGAAATTTATGAATCATGTAGTTTTGCTTTGTATTCTGCTCTGAACTTTAATGAGGCAATCAAGAAGGAGGAGTGGAAACAAGCAATGAATGATGAAATTGCTGCCATTGAAAGGAATGATACATGGGAACTAGTTGATTTGCCACAGGAAAGAATACAATTGGTTTAAAATGGATTTATAAGGTAAAACACAATGTTGATGGAAGCATTCAGAAGTATAAAGCAGACTTGTTGCCAAGGAACTCACAACAAGAGGTAGGTTTTTGATTTGCCTTTAGTGTCTCGAGCGGTTGAAACTGTTTAACTTGTTATACGTTGCTTGCTGCTAAAGGTGAAAGGCAGTTTCTTGTATTAGTTCAGTTCTGCTCGATGTCGTCCGCTGCGTTCACTGCGGTTCTCGTCGTTCACCATCGCGCTCGTTTCTCCGTCAATGATTAGGCCTCCGTATGAGGGCCCTAAGCCAATATAGTTTTTGGCAAGCTGGGAAGGGCCCGTGCAGGGCTCGCATGCAAAGGATTTGAAAAGGTAATCGATCGTGATTTGGAACCTGTTTTCAAGACCCCTCTTAGCTGATATTGTTATTTATCTATTTTTTTCTGTTCTGCTCGGCTATCCTATCCCACCTGGCCGAGCCATTTGGTGTAGCAGCTATATTTCGATTTATCCTCTTTTTCCAAGGGTTTCATAATGGACGTTGAATCCTTTCATATATGGGAGTTGCCGGAGTATTAGGCTGCTTTGCTATGCGCAATTCATGGTGCTACCGTCGAACCTCTGGATTTGAAATCACTGCTTATATACCTGGTATTGGCCATAATTCACAAGAACATTCTGTAGTATTAGTAAGAGGCGATTCAGGTGAGATCCAATGTAGATCCAACTTTCTATTCACTCGTGGGATCCGGGCGTTGCCTTCTGGCACACTGTCGAGCTTCACGAACATGCCGATTGTTTGGCACTATTGTGCAATTGATGTGCTGACCTGAAGGGAAGTGGGTTCAACTGCCACGTAAGAAGAAAATACTTCTTGATTCCTCCAGCTTCTACTTTGTCAACGTTGTATAGAGTCATGCTGTCAGAGACCTGCACACATTAATGCTAAAATGTAGACAACTAAGTGTCTCTTGTTGTCAGTCAACGTTAGAGTGAGAATACATGAAGATAGAAATTTCCATTATGTGACCGGTTGCAGAAGAATTCCCGTGGTTCTATGCCGCCGCGTTTCCGGTCCTTTTTTTTAGTGCTTCGACCGAAGCGAGAGCTTCTAGCTAGTTCAGTGGATAAGATGGCTGCGCTCCAGCTCACTCAAGAATGGGACGGCAGTGGTCCGCGGCCAGCTCGTTCTGATCTTGGACGCAGTAGTACATGGAATCCGAAGCACCACCACGAACGCTACCGCAAAAGGCTGGATCAGCCTCAATTCCTCTCTCACTCACGATGAAAGCTAAGAGCTTGCTCGAAGACAGCCAACTAGGGGATTTGACCTCTTCTTGTTGAATTGATTCAGATAGACTCCAAAAATCGCAAGATCAGATCATGTCGAGAAAGTCGAAAAGCTGCCGATAGACCCAGGAATCTCATTTCTCTTGGCTAGAGAGGAAGGGGGGATATATTTTATCAGAGCAGTCACCCGAGCTCCAACTGTCACAGCTGCTAAGATGGCGACTGCAGAGTAACAAAGAAAGATGTCGACCCAGCTTTTCAGCTGAAATTATCAATCTTTGAAACATGGATTAAAGTGGTGGATCTTTTAGCCCCTTATCGCCGTGGAGGGAAAATCGGACTCTATTGGGGGAGCTGGAGTGGGTAAAACAGTACTCATTATGGAATTGATCAACAACATTGCTAAAGCTCATGGGGGTGTATCCGTATTGGTGGAGTAGGCGAACGTACTCGTGAAGGAAATGATCATTACTCGTATTGGAGATGAAGCTATCTGAGTATAAATCGTATATAAATAGATGAGAATCGTAGATCTCGTATAAGAAGAGAAGATGAGTAAGAATCAAATTCGAGAAGCCAACGCCCAATGGTGCCTTACTAGGCCGGTCAACGATTGGTGTCAGAACTGATTTCAAGCTTTCTTCGCTACGGACCAACGATCGGGGAAGAAAGACGGGGAAGAGAAGCAATCGGTCGTACTTTGAAGGCTGATTCATTCTCTTGATGAACTAATGCTTGAGTGAGTTTTGGGGTAAGCTAACTTAGTAGGTCTCGCCCAAAGTGCCTTACTAGGCCGGTCACCGGGGTTGAAGGGTTGAAGCCTGCAACTAACTTCTTTCGCATTACGGAGTCAAGTAGAGTGAGCAGTCGAGTATGGGAGGAATTTTATTAACCTTAAACAGAAGATATCCAACTCCCTATCTTATACATAGCTACAGGTGTTCCCAGACGGCTATACTGAACAACACGATCTCTTTCACTCCGCCTCTCTTCATCTCCGATCTCAGAACTCTTCTCTCCCTCGACTCTTCCCTAACTCCTCTTCTTCCGTCGAGTGACTCCGTACCTCTATAGTATAGAGCGACTTCCTCTCCCTATCGGTCGAGTTACTTCGTTTCGTTCCACTCCTTGCGGCGAGCGACTTCGTTCCTCTTTAGCCTATTCTCCGATTCGGAATAAGATCTGATCCCGAACTCTGGAATCAGTCTTTCGGGCCGGGCTCTGTAAAGCGTTAGAATGCGTATTCTGGTCCTCGTGTGGCCCCATCTGATTCGTGAAACGTTGCTTTCTCAGTAAGAAGATCGCTGTCTGCTGGGATCTAGTCCATGAAAGAAAGACCTTTTCCGCTATAGAGCCAATATGATCGTATGGATCCTTCCTTGAAAGAATCGCAAACAAAGAGTAAATTGCTTATCGAGATCGCTGCTTCTTTGTTCGCTGTTCGCTGCCGAGTAGAAAGCCCAACTATGCGGCTATCACGAATAATAAATTCAAGGATGATGCCCCGCAAGACAAAGACTGCTGCATAAAGTACTAAACCAGAGGCACCACCTACTCCCCCACCATGCACTTTTGGTTGTCGAGCCAATGAATTCCTCGATTAGTAGCCATCCTCCCCGTGCTTGTATTTCGGATGCTCATTCTCGGTCCTGCGAAGTATCCTCTCAGCAGCAGCGACACCCTAGCCTTCTTACGAGTCTGCCATGTACGTTTAGCCTTCAACGCCATCTCAAAAGTGATTGACGAAAGCCCCGAAAAGGTTAAGAAAGCTGGGAATTTCCGCTTAAACCCGAGAGTTGAAACCATAGCCTTTCTAAGACCTGCGACCCTTGCTTCGCGGCTGGTTCGTTTTGGAATGCTCTGAAAGTCACGCTTCGGTTAGCTTTGAATTAGAGACTCACAGGATACTGTGAAAGGAGCATCCATCTCATCTTTTGGGTGAGTAGACTGATCGACCCACCATTTAAGAACCAAACAAAGCAAGGGCACTGACTTTACCAACCAAGGGCGTTGACTAGTGCCATGTGTGTGCTTGCATAGCTGCTCTGACTCTTTACCTAACATCCTCCCAACCATGATAAGGAAAAAGGGAATTTAGAATGGAGGGAGTTCCACGATCCGACCAACAACTCGCGCTGAAGAGATGGATATTGGCTATTTTTCGCTAGCAGAGAGATTCGCTCTGTCTTTTAGTAGCTAGCTCTGCTTTCTGCTTTCTCCTTAGCCTCAGCCTCTCTAGAAGGGTTTCTCGCTTGTGCTTTGAGTCTTCCCTAGTTTAGGTCTTGGCTTCCGTTTTATGCTTCCTCTCTCCTTCGGGTGGGATGAGTTGCATATGAACTCTACTCTTGTCTTCTGATAGAATAGTAGTCTCTTCTGTTCGGAGTTCACTACTAAATAGCTTTCCTAGTACTACTAGAACTGGGAGTGAGCTACTTATCCAGTGGACTGCTGTTGTTAGTTATTTCTTTGCCTGTGGTACTTATTTTGAAGATGCGTCTTCTTCCTTCTCAG